>CM077154.1:132165360-132187860 GCA_039583875.1 Platanthera guangdongensis | reverse complement strand
ATATCACTGGCCAATCAAAAAATTCGGTGTAACAGCGTACCTCCAGATAAATCTGAACTGTCTGATTTGATCGGATCATAAGATCTCGGCCGTTCAATCACATGAACGAATAAAGACCGTCCCAACCTTTTTCCTTGGTCTCCTAAACCGTTCGATGCAGTTAAGTCCGCAGAGCGGTGTACACCACTTAGGGGTTTGCAAGCGGTGGTGTACAACCCCGTTTTCGCAAAGAGTGGGCCCCAAGCAAGACACAAGACTTAGTGCACGTTTTTAAGCTTTTTGAGAGTTTTGCACTCCTGGAGGCCAATTTTGGGCGGACATGCGTAATATACTAGTAGGGGGAGGAAATATTTATCTCCCCCCCCGACCCCTTTTGAAAAGTCACCCAGGCCCAGGCCCACAGACCGCCCCAGCCCGCAAGTAGGTCGCAGCAGGCCGCGTCTCGCCAGGCCTCAGCTCGCCAGACCACCGCCTCGCCCAGGCCGCCGTCTCGCCAGGCCTCGGCTCGCCAGACCGCCGCCTCGCCCAGGCCGCCATCTCGCCAGGCCGCAGCTCGCCATACAGCCGCCTCAGCCCGGCCAGGCCGCCCAAGACGCTCAGCCAAGCAGGTCTTCTCGCAGCAGGCCGTCGTCTCGCCAGGGCTCAGCTCGCCAGACCGCTGCCTCGCCCAGACCGCTGCCTCGCCCAGACCGCCGTCTCACCAGGCCGCAGATCGCCTTGCCCTGTCTCGTAGTAGGTCGCCGCCTCGCCAGGTCGCAGCTCGCCTTGCCCGTCTCGCAGTAGGTCGTCGCCTCGCCAGCCGCAGCTTGCCTTGCCCCGCCTCGCAGCAGGCTGCCGTCTCGCCAGGGCTCAGCTCACCAGACCGCCGCCCAGCCCAGCAGTCCGCAGCTCGCCCGACTTCAACATGCCTAGTGGCCGAGCAGGCCGCCAGGTCGCCATTTGTAGGTCGTCTGTCCGCTCAAGCCTCCCCCGCTTCCCTCCTAACCGCCAGGCCGCCCGGTTGAGGGACTACCCCGGGTGGACTGCAATTAGCTGTTTTGGACAGCGTGATTTGGCTGTTGGCAGACCAACTCGGGGGCATTTTGGTAATTTTCAGAGCAGTGAAGGTTGGTTATTTGCAGGCCATTCCCAGAAAACTATAAATAGGCCCTTAGGGGTGCCTTGAAGAAGATCACTTCTTCACTCTCTCTTCATGATCCAAGGCACCCTAGCTCAGCATTGGCTAGGGAGGGGGAGATCTCCAAGGTCTTCCGGGTGTGAGGTGGGACCTCCGCGCTAGAGTCGAGGGTCTGTTCCTAGTTTCCTAAGCCTTTGGTCCGTGACGTTCCTCCGAGTGTAGTAGGTGTGAGGTCACCCCTCTTTTGGGACCCCGAACTCCACAGAGACCGATTTTTGGTTTCAATACTTTTGGTGCGTTGATCGTGGAGAGTGACCAGCATAGAAGATCTCAGGAGAGTGCCATGGCTGGAGATCAGGGAGGTAGTGATGACCCTCGCGAGACTCCCAACCCATCACCCTTTGTTAGGAGGGAAGAGTTCATGACATCCATCCAAGGCATCATGGAGATGCTGCGAAGTATTGCCCCTCGGTGTGACTGCTCAACTTCCACCCCTCTCGGCGAGACAGCTTCAAGGGATCTCGGCGAGATAGCTTCAAGGGATCTCGACGAGACATCTTCAAGGGATCTCGGCGAGACAGCCCAAAGGTGGTTATGCGAGAGTGCCCCGGGGAGGCGCACCCAGACAACTCCTATCTCCACCACATCAAGTCTTGGTGGTCGGCCAAGGGAGAAAAATGCGAAGAAGTAATCGCTCAGGGGGGAGGAACCGAGGCCCCAAGTAATAGAGAGAGAGTGGAGAGATCTCACCCTAACTCGCCCAGAGTTAAATGTGTATTTTCCTTGTAATGAGTATCCCCTGCAAGGTTAGGTCAGGGTAGGTTGCATGTAATGTCTTTTTCTTTACCAAGTACTTTTTGCTTCGAGATGGTTCCGCTGACCAGACTCCTACTAGCTGGCAGGGCAGGTTGACCTCTCGTGGAGGCCAAGTACTTTTTGCTTCGAGATGGTTCCGCTGACCAGGCTCCCATTAGCTGGCAGGGCAGGTTGACCTCTCGTGAAGGCCAAGTAATTTTTGCTCCGAGATGGTTCTGCTGACCAGGCTCCCACTAGCTGGCAGGGTAGGTTTACCTCTCGTGGAGGCCAAGTACTTTTTGCTCCGAGATGGTTCCGTTGACCAGGCTCCCACTAGCTGGCAGGGTAGGTTGACCTCTCGCGGAGGCCAAGTACTTTTTGCTCCGAGATGGTTCCGCTGACCAGGCTCCCACTAGCTGGCAGGGTAAGTTGACCTCTCGTGGAGGTGAAGTACTTTTTTGCTCCGAGATGGTTCCGCTGACCAGGCTCCCACTAGCTGGCATGGTAGGTTGACCTCTCATGGAGGTCAAGTACTTTTTGCTCCGAGATAGTTCCAACCCCCGAGAGGAACTCCTCATCCAGGCTCTCACTAGCTGGTTGGGTCGAATGTGCCTCGGGGAGAGCAAGTCCCACCCCCGAGAGGATCTCCTTATCCAGGCTCTCACTAGCTGGTTGGGTTGAATGTGCCTCGGGAAGAGAAAGTCCCACCCCTGAGAGGATCTCCTCATCCAGGCTCTCATTAGATGGATGGGTCGAATGTGCCTCGGGGAGAGCAAGTCCCACCCCCGAGAGGATCTCCTCATCCAGGCCCTCACTAGCTGGATGGGTCGAATGTACCTCGGGGAGAGCAAGTTCCAACCCCCGAGTGGATCTCCTCATCTAGGCTCTCACTAGCTGGTTGGGTCGAATGTGCCTCGGGGAGATCAAGTCCCACCCCCGAGAGGATCTCCTCATCCAGGCTCTCCCTAGCTGGTTGGATTGAATGTGCCTCGGGGAGAGCAAGTCCCACCCCCGAGAGTATCTCCTCATCCGGGCTCTCATTAGCTGGTTGGGTCGAATGTGCCTCGGGGAGAGCAAGTCCCACCCCCGAGAGGATCTCCTCATCCAGGCTCTCACTAGCTGGTTGGGTCGAATGTACCTCGGGGAGAGCAAGTCCCACCCCGAGAGGATCTCCTCAACCAGGTTCTCACTAGCTGGTTGGGTCGAATGTGCCTCGGGAAGAGTAAGTTCTTTTTGCTCCGAGACGGTCCCGCTGCCAGGCTCTCACTAGCTGGCAGGGCCGGTGGCACCTATCATGGATGCCCCTGTTCTCTTTGCTCTGAGACGGTCCCGCTGTCCAGGCTCTCACTAGCTGGGCAGGGCCGGTGGTACCTCTCGTGCAGGCCAAGTCCCTTTTGCTCCGAGATGGTCCCGATGTCCAGACTCTCACTAGCTGGGCAGGGCCGGTGGTACCTCTCGTGGATGCCCAATTATCTTTGCTCCGAGACGGTCCCGCTGTACAGGCTCTCACTAGCTGGGCAGGGCCGGTGGTACCTCTCGTGGATGCCCAGTTCTCTTTACTCCGAGACGGTCCCGCTGTCCAGGCTCTCACTAGCTAGGCAGGGCCGTTGGTACCTCTCGTGGATGCCCAGTTCCCTTTTGCTCCGAGACAGTCCTGCTGTCCAGGCTCTCACTAGCTGGGCAGGGCCGGTGGTACCTCTCATGGATGCCCAGTTCCCTTTTACTCCGAAATGGTCCTGCTGCCCAGGCTCTCACTAGCTGGGCAGGGTCGGTGGTACCTATCGTGGATGCCCAGTTCTCTTTGCTCTGAGACGGTCCCATTGACCAGGCTCTCACTAGCTAGGCAGGGCCGGTGGTACCTCTCGTGGATGCCCAGTTCTCTTTGCTCCGAGACGGTCCCGTTGTCCAGGCTCTCACTAGCTGGGCAGGGCAGGTGGTACCTCTCGTGGATGCCCAGTTCCCTTTTGCTCTGAGATGGTCCCGCTGCCCAGGCTCTCACTAGCTGGGCAGGGCCGGTGGTACCCCCCCCCCCCCCCCCGAGGACCGTCTCATCACCCAAGCTCCCATTAGCTGGCATGACAGGTTGACTCCCCTGGGAGAGGCCAAGTATTTTCGGCTCTAAGAAGGCCACTCAGCGAATACGTTGGGTTGGATGTTTCCTTCCGAGCTTGTGCCAACCTCGAAAAGAGCGGGGATTGTGTACAACCTCATATTCGCAAAGAGTGGGCCCAAGCATGCCATAAGACTTAGTGCATGTTTTTAAGCTTTTTGGGAGTTTTGCACTCCTGGAGGCCAATTTTGGGCGGACCTGCATAATATACTAGTAGGGGGAGGAAATATTTATCTCCCGCCCGGCCCCTTTTGAAAAGTCACCCAGTCCCGCAGTCCGCCCCAGCCCGCAAGTAGGCCGCAGCAGGCCGCGTCTCGCCAGGCCTCAGCTCGCCAGACCTCTGCCTTGCCCAGGCCGCCATCTCGTCAGGCCTCAGCTCGCCAGACCGCCGCCTCGCCCAGGCCACCGTCTCGCCAGGCCGCAGCTCGCCAGACAGCCGTCTCAGCCCGGCCAGGCCGCCCAAGACGCTCAGCCAAGCAGGTCGTCTCGCAGCAGACCGCCGTCTCGCCAGGGCTCAGCTCGCCAGACCGCTGCCACGCCCAGACCGCCGTCTCGCAAGGCTGCAGCTCGCCTTACCCCGCCTTGCCAGGCCGCAGCTCGTCTTGCCCCGTCTTGCAGCAGGCCGTCACCTCGCCAGGCCGCAGCTCGCCATGCCCGTCTCGCAGCAGGCCGCCGCCTCGCCAGGCCGCAGCTCGCCTTGCCCCGTTTCGCAGCAGGCCGCCGTCTCGCCAGGGCTCAGCTCGCTAGACCGATGCCAAGCCCAGCAGGCCGCAGCTCGTCCGGCTTCAGCACGCCTAGTGGCCGAGCAGGCCGCCAGGTCGCCATCTGTAGGTCGCCTGTCTGCTCAAGCCACCCCCGCTTCCCGCCTAACCGCCAGGCCGCCCGGTTGAGGGACTACCCCTGGTGGACTGTAATTAGTCGTTTTGGACAGCGGGATTTGGCTGTTGGCAGACCAACTCGGGGGCATTTTGGTAATTTTCAGAGCAGTGGAGGTTGGTTATTTGCAGGTCATTCCCACAAAACTATAAATAGGCCCTTAGGGGTGCCTTGGAGAAGATCACTTCTTCACTCTCTCTTCATCCTCCAAGGCACCCTAGCTCAGCATTGGCTAGGGAGGGGGAAGTTAGAACCCGCCAACCCATTAGTTCATCTCAAAACCCAGGTGTTGAGATGAAGGGTAGCGGGGTACATGAACACAAAGGGGAGAAGTCTGCAGGCGGTGTGAGATTAACCCCAACCACATGACCGCGGGGATATTCCGCCACACAAGGGGGCCCACCGGGGTCAACACCCAGACCAGGAACGCGATGGGGAAAGCCCAAACATGCGGTCTCACACACACGTGTCATGCTGGCTAATATAATCTCAACACACCCCCGCAGCATGACAACCTCCTCTGATACCAAGTTAGAACCCGCCAACTCATTAGTTCATCTCAAAACCCAGGTGTTGAGATGAAGGGTGGCGGGGTACATGAACACAAAGGGGAGAAGTCTGCAGGCGGTGTGGGATTAACCCCAACCACATGACCGCGGGGATATTCCGCCACACAAGGGGGCCCACCGGGGTCAACACCCAGACCAGGAACGCGATGGGGAAAGCCCAAACATGTGGTCCCACACACACGTGTCATGCTGGCTAATATAATCTCAACATTGTTAGAAAGTAGCGAAAAGAAGCGAAAAGTAGAGAACAAGCGGATAAGCTTTTGAATAATTGAAACTTTATTATCCAAAAAAGATAACTATTACAAAGGTATGCCCTCCCTTATATAGAATGGAGGAGAGATGAGAGAATACAAATAAGAGATGTGAGACTAAAAATTTACAAGCTAAGCGGACTGTACAAGTAAACTGCACAAGCCGCGCGGTTAGACAGAAGGACTAACCGCACGGCTACAACAAGAGAAGCAGAGAGGTCGCCTGTGAAGATCGTTAGACCGCCCAGTTTACAAGCCGGCGAGTCAAACCGCCAGACCGCGCGGTCTTCAACCCGCCAAGACAGACCGCCCGGTCACTAACTTCAACACTCCCCCTCAAGCTGGAGCATATATATCAATCATGCCCAGCTTGTCGCAAACATGCAGAAACGAGGCGGAAACTGGCTTGGTGAAGATGTCAGCCAGCTCTTTATCAGACGTGACAAACAGAGTGCAAATTTGTTCTTTTAAAATCTCTTCACGAATGAAATGGCAGTCAACCTCAATGTGCTTTGTTCTTTCATGGAATACCGGATTTTTGGAGATGTATATGGCGGCCTTGTTATCACATAACTTAGGTAGAGGATGGTTGTACACCTCTCCTAAATCTAGCATGAGAGCCCGCAACCATTTCAACTCACAAGTGGTTGACGCCATACTGCGATACTCAGCTTCTGCACTGGACCTGGAGACAACAGACTGCTTGTTGCCCTTCCAGCTCACCAGATTGCCCCCAACAAAGGTGCAAAAACCTGAGGTTGACTTGCGATCCCCTTTGTCACCAGCATAACTTGCATCTGAGTAGGCTTCAATCCTCAGATGACCATTCTTCTGAAAAAGTAATCCTTTCCCAGGTGCTGCTTTGACATACTCCAAGATCCGCAAGGCGGACTGTAGATGACACTCCCTAGGAACGAGAGTCCAGGTACCCCGCTCAGTGAGGGTCGCCATTTCCTCATCCATGGCCATCTTCCAGTGAGGAATAGCAAGGGCCTCCTGATAGGAGCGGGGTGTGGCAGTGGCAGAGATAGCCAGTGCAAATGCCCTGCGAGAAGGGGTAAGATGATCATAGGAAACAACAGCAGCAAGGGGGTGTAGGGTACACGTCCGCACCCCTTTGCGAAGAGCTATAGGAAGATCCAGGTCAGCCGGGCCCGCGGCATCCGGAGCATCCGTGGTAGAGAACGCTGTCCCGAGAGAAGAGAGCGACGGCAGCGGAGATGAGGGAGAGGGTGGTGGAGAAGGGAGAGAGAGAGGTGGAGGAAGAGGAGGGGGTGGAGACGGTGTAGTAGGAGGTGAGGGAACGAAGGGAATGGCAGGAGCATCAGAAGCGGGGAGAAGAGGAGAGGAGTCATCCGAGAAGTAGGAGGTATTCTCGAAGAAGGTGACGTCAGCAGAGACGAACTGCTTACGAAGGACGGGATCAAAGCAACAGTAGCCTTTCTGAGTGGTGGAGTACCCCAGAAAGACACATTTGGTGGAGCGAGGGGAGAGCTTATCACGGGTGGCAGAAGGGGTATGCACAAAGGCAGTGCATCCAAAGATTTGGAGAGGAAGAGGAAACGACTCCTTGCCCGGATACAAAATGGAGAACGGGGTTTGGCCGTGGAGAACCGTGGAGGGAATGCGATTGATGATGTAGCAGGCAAGGAGAACAGCATAGCCCCAATAGGAGCGAGGAACATGCATCTGGGTCATCAATGTGCGAGCGATATCGAGGAGGTGACGGTTTTTGCGTTCGGCCACACCATTTTGTTGTGAAGTATAGACACAACTAGTTTGATGAAGAATCCCATTTTGCATGCAGAATGTAGAGAAGTCACGACTGAGATATTCTTGGGCATTATCAGAGCGAAAAACTTGGATAGAAACACCAAACTGAGTTTTGATCATGAGATAGAAGGATGTCCAGACAGAGAATAATTCGGAGCGATCTTTTAATAGATACACCCACGTACAGCGCGAGAAATCATCAATGAACGTGACAAAATAGGAACTACCCCGACCAATGGTAAGTGTAGGAGAAGGACCCCAGATATCGGAGTGGATAAGATCAAACGGACGGGTAGAGCTACGAACGTGCTTTGGAGGGAAGGAGGAGCGATGATGCTTGCCAAGCTGACAGACCTCACAGTTGAGCGGAGGACTTTGAGGAGGAAGGTGGGGCAGAAGTTGACGAAGAAGACGGGGAGGAGCATGACCAAGGCGGAGATGCCATTGGAGAAGATCTGTGGAGGTGGAGGAGAAGGTGGAAAAAGCAGAAATGTTGTCCAGGAAGTATAAGCCGCCACTCTCAGTCCCAGTAGCAATCGTCCGTTGGGAGTCCGGATCCTGAAAAGAGCAAGAAGTAGAAGTAAATGTGACGGAACACTGTAATTGCTTGCAAAGAGAGGTAACAGATAATAAGTTGCACGGGAACTGGGGCACATATAGAGTATCCGCCAAGTGAAGAGACGGAGTGACATGAACGATCCCTGTTCCATGGACTGGTGATGAAGAGCCGTCAGCGAGAATAACCGGGGGCAAGCGAGCATGTTTGTCTAGGAGAGAGAAACACGGGAGATGGCCGGTCATATGATTCGTAGCACCAGTGTCGATCAGCCATTTGCCCTGAGTAGCAACGTGTGCACGACCAGAAGACGTGACAACCGAGGCGAACGGCTTGGAGGAGGATATGAAAGCCATGAAGGGAGGAAGAAGACACTGCAGCGGTCTCGGTGTCAGCACACCAGCGGCAAGAAGGGCCACGACCAAGGTGCAGAGCACAAGTCGCGCGACTGAATCAGGAGGTCGCAGCGACTAACAAGCAGGAGCGGCTAAAGGAAGAAAGGCAGAGAGGCCGCTCAAACAAGGGAGAAACCACGCGAACAGAGAGAAAGGCGCGGGGAGAGGAAAAGGGAGCAACCCGCGTGAAACCGTAGCGGGTTAAAGGGAAGAAGCCGCGCGAACACGAGCGGCTAGGAAGCAGAACAAGGCACAGCGGGGAAGAGGTCGCGCGGACTGAAAAGGCCGAGCGAACAGAAGAGAGGAGAAGAGCAGGTGATCGCGACCAAGATGCAGGTGAGATAGGAACAACCCGCACGGTCAGGCAGATCACAGCAGCAAACCGCGAGTATAGAGACAAGCGGAAAAGGGGAAAGCAGAAGCGGACAGGGAGAAGAAGTCCGCAGCGGGTAGAGACAAGGCCGCAACGACTAGGAAGTCGGAGAGGCAAGAAAGAACAAGGAGCGCGGCGACAAGGAAACAGGTCGCTGCGACGAATAGCAGTAGGAGAAGAGAACCAAGAAGAAGCAAGCCGCACGAACAGGGCAGCGGACAGAAACAAGCCGCGCGGATAGAAACAAGCCGCGCTGACAGAAGAGAAGGCAAGCCGCGAATCAAGTCGCAGAACGTGGAAAACAAGCCGCGAACAACAGAGAGCGCACAGAATCAGGAGGAAATGACCGTGTCCTCTGATACCATGTTAGAAAGTAGCGAAAAGAAGCGAAAAGTAGAGAACAAGCGGATAAGCTTTTGAATAATTGAAACTTTATTATCCAAAAAAGATAACTATTACAAAGGTATGCCCTCCCTTATATAGAATGGAGGAGAGATGAGAGAATACAAATAAGAGATGTGGGACTAAAAATTTACAAGCTAAGCGGACTGTACAAGTAAACCGCACAAGCCGCGCGGTTAGACAGAAGGACTAACCGCACGGCTACAACAAGAGAAGCAGAGAGGTCGCATGTGAAGATCGCTAGACCGCCCGGTTTACAAGCCGGCGAGTCAAACCGCCAGACCGCGCGGTCTTCAACCCGCCAAGACAGACCGCCCGGTCACTAACTTCAACAGGGGAGATCTCCAAAGTCTTTCGGGTGTGAGGTGGGACCTCCGCGCTAGAGCTGAGGGTCTGTTCCTAGTTTCCTAAGCCTTTGGTCCGTGACGTTCCTCCGAGTGTAGTAGGTGTGAGGTCACCTCTCTTTTGGGGCCCCGAACTCCACAGAGACCGATTTTTGGTTTCAACAGGCGGGATCACCGCCGCGTCGGGAAAATGTCATGGCCGAGATAATGTCGTGCTGGGAACCGGGGCCCCTCGTGTGCTGTCGCAGTAGAAGAACTGTCATGATTGGTCGTAGTGGCGGAGCCTCGCGCTTGTCACTAGTAGGAGTGCAAGTTGAGTTGAGCCGACTCGAAAGCTCGATGAGTTGACTCGAAAAAAGCTCGACTCGAGCACGAGCCTGTGGAGCTTGACTCGGCTCACGAGTTTTTTATTCTTATACTTTTTTTAAAAAAAAAAATAAAAATATAAAGAAAATCAGGCTCATGAGCTAAAAAGCTCTTGAACAGCTCAAGCTCGATATGCAAACATTGTGCTCGAGTCAGAGCTCAAAATGATTAGCTCGAGCGCGAGATTGAAAATTTTGCCAAGCTCGACTCATTTGCACCCTAGTCACTCGTATTATATATATATACATATTTACAAAGAAATATCGTTGACCGTTGTGATTGCAGTGTAACTTCTGAGACCCTTCAAATCAATCTTTGTTGAAGCCAAAAATGGCCTCTGTGGAGTTCGGGGTCTCAAAAGAGGGGTGACCTCACACCTACTACACTCGGGAGAACGTCACGGACCAGAGACTTAGGAAACTATGAACAGACCCTCGGCTCTAGCGCGGAGGTCCCACCACATACCCGGAAGGTCACCAGAACTCTTATCCTCCCTTACCAAAGGGCTAGGCAGGGCGCCTTGGAGAGCTCTCTCTACTCTACCAAGAAGAAGCTAAGGGAGGAGGAAGCTAGGAAAGGTCCTCTCCAAAGGCACCTGAGGGGGTCTATTTATAGTTTTCCCAAGTCCTGGGGGTAAAATGACCAAAATGCCCTTGGGACAAATAGACTTTGGGCCAATAGGAAACACCCACACCGGAGGGGCAGAGAGGTAAAAACACCCCCACAGGCACAGCGGTAAAAGCACGCCGCCAACCCCCGCCCCAAACACCCGAGGCGATTCCAGGCCGTCGGGCAGGCCGCTTGGGCGAGACCAGGCCGCCGGCCGTCTCGCCGCGAGCAGGCCACCCGGGCGAGAACCGGGCCGCGGCGGTCTCGCCCGCGAGCAAGCCTCCCACGCGAGACCGGCCCCCGGCCGTCTCGCCCGCGAGCAGGCTCATCACGCGAGACCGGCCCCCGACCGTCTCGCCCGCAAGCAGGCCGCCCGGGCGAGAACCAGGCCGCGGCGGTCTCGCCCGCGAGTAGGCCGCTCGCGCGAGACCGGCCTCCGGCCGTCTCGCCCGCGAGCAGGCCTCCCGCGCGAGACCGGCCCCCGACCATCTCTCCCGCGAGCCGACTCCTCGTGCGAGACCAGCTCCCGGCCGTCTCGCCCGCGAGAAGGCCTCCCGGGCGAGAACCAGGCCGCAGCGGTCTCGCCCGCGAGCAAGCCGCCCGGGCGAGAACCAGGCCGCGACGGTCTCGCCCGCGAGCAGACCGCCCGGGCTAGAACCAGGGTGCGACGGTCTCGCCCACCTGTAGACTTCCCGCGCGAGACCGGACCCCAGCCGTCACGCCCGCCCCTACCTCGAACTCAACAGGCCGGGGAGGGTGCTAGCCAACTTGCCGCACCCGCCCCCCAACAAAGGAGCCATTGGGGGAGGCCAATTGTTCCTCCCCCTACTAGTATATTTCCAAGCTGGAGCCAAAATTGGTCACCGAGAGTGCAAAATCTCCAAAAAAAACTTAAAAACGCGCTTGCCTTGTTTGGGGCCCACTATTCGCGAATACAGGGTTGTACACAATCCCCGCTCTTTTCGAGGTTGGCACAAGCTTGGAAAGAAACATCCAACCCAACGTATTCGCGGAGCGGCCTTCTTAGAGCCGAAAAATACTCGCCCTCGCCCGGGGGGGGGGGGGTCAACCTGTCAAGCCAGCTAATGGGAGCCTGGGTGACGAGATCCCCTCCGGGTAAAAAATACTTTACCCTCCGGAGGGGTCAACCTGCCATGCCAGCTTTGGGAGCCTGGGTGGCGAGACCCCCTCCGGACAGAAAATACTTCACCCTCCGGAGGGGTCAAGCTGTCATGCCAGCTATGGGAGCCTGGGTGGCGAGACCCCCTCCGGGCAGAAAATACTTCACCCTCCGGAAGGGTCAACCTGCCATGCCAACTATGGGAGCCTGGGTGGCGAGACCTCCTCTGGGTGAAAACACTTAGCCTCCCCGAGGGGTCAACCTGTCAAGCCAGCTAATGGGAGCCTGGGTGACGAGACGGCCTCGGGGTGAAAACACTCAGCCTCCCCGAGGGGTCAACCTGTCAAGCCAGCTAATGGGAGCCTGGGTGACGAGATGGCCTCGGGGTGAAAGTACTTAGCCTCCACGAGAGGTACCACCGGCTCTGCCAGCTAGTGACAGCCTGACAGTGGAATCCCTCTCGAGGTGAGACCTACCTACCCACCCTCCGAGAGATCAACCTGCCCTGCCAGCTAGTGAGAGCCTGGTCGCAGAATCATCATCGGAGCAAAGGGACTTGGGCTACCACGAGAGATCAACCTGCCCTGCCATCTAGTGAGAATCTGGCCGCGGAATCATCATCGGAGCAAAGGGACTTGGGCTACAACGAGAGATCAACCTGCCCTACCAGCTAATGAGAGCCTGGCCGCGAAATCATCATCGGAGCAAAGGGACTTGGGCTACCACAAGAGATCAACCTGCCCTGCCAGCTAGTGAGAGCCTGGCCGCAGAATCATCATCGGAGCAAAGGGACTTGGGCTACCACGAGAGATTAACCTGCCCTGCCAGCTAGTGGGAGTTTGGCCGCGGAATCATCATTGGAGCAAAGGGACTTGGGCTACTACGAGAGATCAACCTGCCCTACCAGCTAGTGAGAGCTTGGCCGCAGAATCATCATCGGAGCAAAGGGACTTGGGCCACCACGAGAGATCAACCTACCCTACCAGCTAGTGGGAGCCTGGCCGCAGAATCATCATCGGAGTAAAGGGACTTGGGCTACCACGAGAGATCAACCTGTCCTGCTAGCTAGTGGAAGCTTGACCGCGGAATCATCATCGGAGCGAAGGGACTTGGGCTACCACGAGAGATCAACCTGCCCTGCCAGCTAGTGGGAGCCTGGCCGCGGAATCATCATCGGAGCAAAGGGACTTGGGCTACCACGAGAGATCAACCTGCCCTGCCAGCTAGTGGGAGTCTGGCCACGGAATCATCATCGGAGTAAAGGGACTAAGCATCTCAATCAAACCTTACCACATCCTACATCCTCAAACGGGGAAAATATGGATTACATGATCCCCTAACTCAGCCGGTCAGGGGTAGAGCTTGTCACAAGGTAGGAAAAAAAAGAAAAGACTTTACCAAGACGATGCTTCTTCAGGTGGCCTGGGTGTGATGGCCGTCATCCTTCCCCTCAGAGACCTCCATCTTGCTCAGGCTTTCCATGATCCTCTCCATCTCCTCTGCCCTGGCCAACCAAGAGATGGTGTTGACGGCCGTGACATAACACTGCCTCGCCATCCTGGAATCTCCCTTGACCCTAACCTGGATTCCCCCTGAGTTGAACTTGAGGCACTGGTGGAACGAAGACAACACGCAACGGTAGGCGCTGATGAGGGGTCTTCCGAAGATGGCGTTGTAGCTGCTTGGAGCGTTAACAATGACTAACCGGCAGTTCCTTGAGACTCCCCCCAATTTTACTTGGAGCCCCACTCCACCCTCAACCTCCTTTCTCTCCCCTGAGAATCCGAACAGGGGTCCGTCTGAGGCCAACACCCTCCTTGGCTCCACCTTCATCTCGTCAAACGTCTTCTTGAAAATGACATTGACGGAGCTTCCGTTGTCAACCAAGATCCGGGAGACGGTGTAGCCTTCGATGGCTGTCTGGATGACTAGCGCATCGCAGAACGGATCCTCATGATCCGGCAGGTCCTTCACCGAGAAGGTGATCTTTTCCTCTGGGGGCGGGGTCTGGGAGGTTGAGGCAACGCTCCTTCGGTACATGACATGGAGGCTTGCCTTCTGAGTGACCTCAACCCCCACTCCATTGTGGATCACTCCTATACCACCTCGGGTTCCCATGCCGACCCGGTCCTCGCATGTATCATCACCCCCTTCTCCGGGAAGAACCACTTCTACCCGCACCGGCGGCTGCGGCTGGGCAGGGCCTCTCTCCCCCCCTCACCTCCAATAACTCGGGGCAGGTGGCCGTGGCGTGCCCCTCCACCTGGTGGAAGTCACAGTACATCAATGCTCTTTCTCCCCTCTTTCGGCGGGCTGGGCGTTCTCTCCTGTTACCTCTTCCCCCTGCTATCGCCAAGGCTTGCTGCAGCGGGGGCAAGAGCTGCCTTGGGGCTTGCCTCTGGAAGTTATACCTCCCTTGGCCCCCATGAAAGTTCCCCCCGCCCTGGATGAGAGCTCTTCCTGGACCTTGGGCAGGTCCTCCCTGCTGCCTCCAGCCTGGTTCCGGACCCTCCTGTTCTTGGAACCCCTGAGCTCTCTGCTCCTCTCTTCTTCTTCCTTCCTGATGCCTTGAGCCACCCTGCTCCTTTGACTCCGCCTTCGTCAACTTCGCCAACCTCTTGACAAAATGCCGGATTGGCTGCCTCCATGGCAATCTCCTCTGTCGCCCTTTCCATCAGCTCCTCGAAGGAAAGGGGGGCCTTCCGGGTCAAGCTCATCTTGAAGAAGCCCTCCTTCAGCCCAACGGTGAAGGCCATCTGGAGAGCATACCCTGGCATCTCCAGGATCTCTTCTTGGAACCTGTCAACGTAACGGGCCAGCGACTCCTCGCCCCCCTGCCTTATTAGGAATATGGACTCAGGACTCCTCTTCCTCTTCTTAGAGGTGGAGAAGCGGAGCTGGAAGCTCCGGCTCAAGTCCTCGAACCCATAGATCGACCTTGGAGGGAGTTGATGAAACCAATCCCTCGCCTTCTCCTTCAACGTGATCGCAAAGAGGCGATATTTGAAGGCATCTGTCATCAGCCTGATGGAGACGGCATCCTCGAACCATTGCAGGTGTTGGACAGTGTCATCCTTCCCGGTATAGTAAGCTATGTCAGGCTCTCGGAACCCCTCGGGAACGGGAGCTGAGATGATCAGCTCACTGAAGGGTGACCCCCTGAGGGGGGGGGGGGGGGGGGGTCTCGCCTGGTCCACTCGCGCGACCTGCTCACTTGGGAGGTTGGCACTTGCCGGGCTGGAGAACAGCTCCCGGCCGGTGAGGTCTCGCTCGACCCCATCTCCCATCCTCTCCTTCCCAGGCCTTCTTCCTGGTGCACTTCTTTCTCCCCCTGCTGGGGTCATCTCGCCTAGACCCCTGGGAGTCGACTCGTCGAGAGGGGGAGGAGCTAACTCCTGGGGGGTCAGGGTGGAGCTTCCACCCTGAGGAGCAATGCTTCGCAGCATCTCCATGATGCCTTGGATGGAGGTCATGAACTCTTGCCTCCCAACAAAGGTTCCTGAGCTGGGGAGCTCGTCGAGATCATCACTACCTCCTTGACCTCTCGTCATGACACTCTCTCGAGATCTTCTGTGCTGGTTACTCTCCACGCTCACCGCACCAAAGTGTTGAAGCCAAAAATGGCCTCTGTGGAGTTCGGGAACTCAAAAGGGGGTTGACCTCACACCTACTACACTCGGGAGAACGTCACGGACCAGAGACTTACGAAACTATGAACAGACCCACGACACAAGCGCGGAGGTCCCACCACACACCCGGAAGGTCACCAGAACTCTTCTCCTCCCTTACCAGAGGGCTAGGCAGGGCGCCTTGGAGAGCTCTCTCTACTCTATCAAGAAGAAGCTAAGGGAGGAGGAAGCTAGGAAAGGTCCTCTCCAAAGGCACCCAAAGGGGTCTATTTATAGTTTTCCCAAGTCCTGGGGGTAAAATGACCAAAATGCCATTGGGACAAATAGACTTTGGGCCAATAGGAAACACCCACATCGGGGGGCAGAGAGGTAAAAACACCCCCAGGGGCATAGCGGTAAAAGCACGCCGCCAACCCCCCGCCCCAAACACCCGAGGCGATTCCAGGCCGCCGGGCAGGCCGCTTGGGCAAGACCAGGCCGCCGGCCGTCTCGCCGCGAGCAGGCCGCCGGGCGAGAACCAGGCCGCGGGGGTCTCGCCCGCGAGCAGGCCTCCCGCACGAGACCGCCCCCGGCCGTATCGCCCGCGAGCAAGCTCCTCGCGCGAGACCGGCCCCTGGCCGTCTCGCCCGCAAGCAGGCCGCCCGGGCGAGAACCAGGGCGCGGCGGTCTCGCCGCGCGCAGGCCGCCCGCGCGAGACCGACCCCCGGCATCTCGCCCGCGAGCAGGCCTCCCGCGTGAGACCGGCCCCCGTCCATCTCGCCCGCGAGCAGGCTCCTCGCGTGAGACCGGCCCCGGCCGTCTCGCCCGCAAGCAGGCCGCCCGGGGGAGAACCAGGCCGCAGCGGTCTCCCCCGCGAGCAGACCGCCCGGCTAGAACCAGGCTGCGACGGTCTCGCCCGCCTGCAGACTTCCCATGCGAGACCGAACCTCAGCCGTCATGCCCGCCCTACCTCGAACTTTAACAGGCCGGGGCGGGTGCTAGCCAACCTTGCCGCACCCCCCCCCCCCCCCCCCCCCAACAAAGGAGCCATTGGGGAGGCCAATTTTTCCCCCCCTACAAGTATATTTCCAAGCTAGAGCCAAAATTGGCCACCGAGAGTGCAAAATCTACAAAAAGCTTAAAAACGCGCTTGTCTTGTTTGAGACTCGCTTTTCGCGAATACGTGGTTGTACAATCTTGATATTTTGTTTTTTTATTTTAATCATTAGTTTTTTATTATTATCCTTTATTAACTATTTAATTAATGAAATTAATTAAACCATATAGTTCCGATAATTAATTAAATGTTGTCGAAATTAATAAAACTAAATTAGTTAAAGAATAATTAATCAAAAAATAATGAAAAATAATTTCAAATAAAAACATTAAATAAATTCTTTATTAATAAATTAAACTCTTGATTAATATTAAAATGGTGTAATCACAAAAAAGTTATATTTATAAGAACCGACTCTTATATTTATAAAAGGCAGGGGCGAGTTTCACTACGCGCGGGGCACGGGGGACCGCCCGTGCATTGTCACTCATATATATAATGAAATATCACTGGCCAATCAGACTCATGAGCTAAAAAGATCGTGAACAGCATGAGATCGATATGCAGACATTGTGCCAGAGTCAGATCACGAAGTGATTAGCTCGAGCTTGGAAATTTTGTCAAGCTGACTCGTTTGCACCCCTAGTCACTTGTATTTATATCTAATATATATATATATATATATATATATATATATAATATATATATATTATATATATATATATAATATATATATATATATCTATATATATATATACGACTATACATGTATATAGTGGTGGGCAAATAGTCCGGACCCAAAAAGCCCGCCCGGCCCCGGCCCTGCAAAAGCCCGGCTAGGCCCGGCCCGGGCCAAGGCCGAGCTTGTGACCCTTACCGGGCCGCCATTATCAAAAATAGGCGGGATTAAAATCCCGCCTACCGCCTAATCAGACAGGATTTTTTAATCCCGCATGATTAGGCGGGATTTTAATCGTGCCTCATCATAGGCAGGATTAAATCCAGCCTATGATGAGGCGGGATTAAAATCCTGCCTTTTGAATTCAGGCCGGCCCGGGCCGGTCTGAAGGGCCTAACCGGGCTCCCCTTTTGAGAGGGAGCCCGGCTCGACCCGATTCAAACCGGGCCAGGACCAAGCCCAAGCCGATCGGGCTTTTTGCCCGGCCCGACCCGATCGGGCTTTTTGCCCTTTACTACATATATACAAAGAAGTGTCGTTGACCGTTGCGAATGCACGGTGTAACATCTCAGACACTTCAAATCAATCTTGACCGTCTGTTTTTTATTTTAATCATTAGTTTATTATTATTATTTATTAACTATTTAATTAATGAAATTAATTAAACCATACACAATTAATTAAATGTGGACGAAATTAATAAAACAAAATTAATTAAAGAATAATTAATCAAAAAATAATAAAAAATAATTTCAAATAAAAACATTAAATAAACTCTTAATTAATTAATTAAACTTTTGATTAACATTAAAATGGTGTCATCACAGAAGAAGTTATTTTTATAAGAACCGACTCTTGTATTTATAAGAATCAGGGGCGGGCTTCACTGCGCGCGGGGCACGGGGAGACCCTCCTGTGCACTATCACTCGTATATATACAATGAAATATCACGGGTCAATAAGAAAGGTCGGTGTAATAGCATACCTCCAAATAAATCTGAACTGTCTGATTTGATCGGATCATAAGATCTCGGTCGTTCGATTACAAAAACGAATAAGGACCGTCCAAATCTTTTTCCTAGGTCTCCTAAACCGTTTGATGCGGTTAAAATAAACTTTTGATTAACATTAAAATGGTGTTATCATAGAAGAAATTATATTTATAAGAACCGACTCTTATATTTATAAGAGTCAGGGGCGCGCGGGCTTCATTACGCGCAGGGCACGGTACCACGGGAGGACCCCCCATGCACTGTCACTCGTATATATACAATGAAATATCACGGGCCAATCAGAAAGCTCGGTGTAACAACATACCTCTAGATTTATCTTAACTATCCAGATACATATATACAAAGAAGTATCGTTGATTGTTGCGATCACACAGTATAACATCTGAGGTCCTTCAAATCAATCTTGACCGTCTATTTTTTTTATTTTAATAATTAGTTTTTTATTATTATTCTTTATTAACTATTTAATTAATGAAATTAATTAAACCATACATTTCCAATAATTAATTAAATGTTATTAAACACAAAAAAACAATGTCATACCCTAGCTGTGGGACTAAGGTTCGTTTGGGGGGACTTATTTTCACCGGTCAAGGAGTTACATCCGCATGAACAGTGCCTTAATTAAGGTCTGATTCATGCGTTCGTAACCGCTTGACCGGTAAAAATAAGTCCCTCCAAACTGACCCTAAATGTAGGCGATGAACAGTGCTTCAGTTGGAAGTTTTCTTGCGGGCCTGTCGGACAGAATAAGGCCCAGATAAAAGCCCTCTTACATTAATTTTTTTGGCATTATGTTTGTTTTGGAAATACCACATGTATTTATATGGATTTTTAATATTTTTGTTTCTTATAAAACTAAACTCTATTGGGTTTTGGGTTTAACCTTTTTAATTAAAAAAATTATATCAGAAAAATATATATTAATTATTACAATTTAAAAATATATATAAATTCAATATTAACAAACACTTGATCTATTTGTTTGGGCGTTTCGCTTCTCCGTTTTGGGCAGTTGGTGTGAGGAACGCCCGTCATGAGAAACGTCTCAAAAAGCTTCGTTGGGAGCAGTCACCTTTTCTCTCCGATTCGAACTCTTCATTTCCACCCGCCGGGTCGACCCGCCACCGCCGAACCAAATGAAACAATCCGTTATTGCCTAGTCGCACTCCTAAATCTCCTAACTTCTTTCCGTCTTTTCGAAATACGTCTTGTATATGCAATTTCAGGAAAAGTGTTCAACAAGAAAGTTGTAGATCTCGACGAGATCTACAGATTTTGTGCTAAACAATTTTCCTGAAATTGCATGTACAAGTAGTATTTCTGAAAGGCGCGAATTTGGGCATATTTTCAAAGTACGACTTGTACATGCATTTTTAGGAAAAGTAATGAACACGAAAGTTGTAGATCTCGAAAGTTGAGTACTTTTCCTAAAACTGCTTGTAAAAATTATATTTCGAAAAGACGTAAAAAATTATGAAATTTTGAGATGCGATTAGATTGCGGTTAACAATCCCTAATATAATATGAAGGCACAGTCAAAATGGCACAGCAGTCTTTAATTGCTGCAGCAGAGGTGTGCCGCCGGCGTACTACTGCTAAAGTGCCAATTTGATTTGCTAGATAAAAATGGTTCAGAGCTAGGAATAATGCATTGGTAATAGTACTGCAATAATACTATTGTATTATATATCGCTGTCAAGAACTTGCACGGAGGTGGCTATAAAAGTAATTTCGAAAGCTTTAAATATAATAAAGTGATGGTTAACCGCAACGTATTTGCTAGTCGCATCCCAAAATCTCTCAATTTTTCGCGCCTTTTCGAAATACGCCTTGTACATGCAATATCAGAAAACGTGTTCAACACGAAAGTTGTACATATCGACGAGATCTACAACTTTCGTGTTGATCACTTTTCCTAAAAATGCATGTACAAGACGTACTTTGGAAATATGCCCAGGTTTTGCGCCTTTTCGAAATACGTCTTGTACATGCAATTTCAGGAAAAGTGTTAAACACAAAAGTTGTAGATCTCGTCGATATCTACAACTTTCGTGTTGAACACTTTTCCTGAAATTGCATGTACAAGACGTATTTCGAAAAGACGCGAAAAATAGGAAGATTTTGGGGTGCGACTAGCCAATTACGGGTTGCGGTTAACAATCACCTATAAAATCCAATATAATACTAGTAATGTTTCGCAATGCCGACTATCAATAAAATAAAATTAATTAATTTTGAATATAAAATGTATAATTTTTTTAGGTGAGATTGGATGTTCACAAACGACAGTTCATAATCACTGTGTTCGTGACCGTCATCGCCGCACCAAAGCCTAGACCAGAGGGGGCGGAAGCAACAGCAGCCGCCCGACAAGTTTACTCAGTTCAATTTCCCGGCGTGCGGTGGCGATTGCTCCCGCTCCACCAGCGAGCCATACAGAGCCATAATTGACCGAAGGAGCTTTTATAAATCTCCCTCAGAAATGGAAATAATCGCCCACAGTCCACAGTAGCCATGCACCATTCAATGAAATAACGACACGTGTCAACGAAAGAATAATATAATATTAGTTAGAAAACAATTAAAAATAATAATATTTTTGAAAAAAAGAAGATATCAGATAAAGTAAGGACGGTCAGCCGCGAAGATTTATAGACGCTGGTCAAGATTGGGAGTGGGACCATCCATGCAGCTATAGCCTCTCTTGCTCTATCAGCCTATCTACCCTAGCCACTATCATTTTATTATATATTTAGGTGATTGTTATTAGTATTATGGTTTTGACTAGTCCTACTACATTTTCTCCTAATTTCTTGTACTTTTTAGAAATACGTCTTGTACATGCATTTTTAAAAAAAGTATTCAACACGAAAGTTGTAGATCTCGACGAGATCTACAACTCAGAACCTCTCGCCTAACAACCCTTTCTCATCCCTCCTTTCATAAGATGTCTGGCGAGACCGAGGGCCGCTCAAAGTGCGCGCAAACCTTCCTAGACCACAACTTTCCGCCCTGCCGGCTGATGCAGGCGGAATACCTCACGATAACCGAGAACTTCATCTCGTCGGGGTTCGTCGCGCGAAACCCTGGTAACGATGACAGGGTCAACCTCGCGCCGGAAGGGGAGCTCGTCGTCCCCTTAGAACATTTCGAGGTAGGGTTCTGCCTACCCCTCTGGCCGGAAGTGCGTCGGGCCTTGCGCTATGACGGGGTAGTGATAGCCCAGCTCAACCCCAACTCCGCCGCCATCTTGATAGCTTTCGCCTGCTACATGCGGGCGGAAAGGATCGAGTTCAGCCTGTCAGTCTTCAGGAAGCTGTTCAACTTCCGGGCCAAAGGAGGGTTAGTTTTCCTTTCTGGGCAGTCGGTGAAGACAGATGGTCTCGCCAACAAAAACCACCATTGTGCCCAGAAATTCGTCTTCGCTTCTGGGCCTTTTGGCAATATTCCCTTCGTGCTCGTTAAGTATGACGAGGCGACCTACAAGCCTCACTCCCTTGGAGGGCGAGAGGGTTCCCTCGTCGAGTTCTTCGGGTTGAAAGCCTTCGACATACAGTTCCTTCAGCGGGGCCTAGACTCTCTTCAGCCAGTTCCTCCCAGAGAAGGTACCTTTTCGGCCCTCTTTCGCAACCCTTCGTCATAGATCATGATTTTTAATCATTAAAGCTTTCGCAGGTGAACGAGAAATTCCTCTCCGCCAACCCTTCGACGAGGCCAGGGATTTCGCCAGCACCCTGGCTCTTGCCAAGTCTGCCGCCCAAGACCGACAAAAGGAGCCCGGCTCCTCATCCGCGCCAAGTGCCGAAAGCGGAAGCCCAACTCCCGTCCTCTTGCTCCCTCCAGGAAGTTAAGTGCGGCGGATAAGGGCAAGTCCCCCGCCGAGACCCCGAGAGACGATATCTTTCCTGCTGCTGGTGAAGCGACTATCGCAGGAGAAACGACTGGCGCAGGAGAAGCTGTCGTGACCCCCGCAGAGGCCCCCGTCAAGCCAATGCCGAAAGGGAATCAGAACTTCAGCATCGGAGGGAAGTTCCTTGATGAGGAGGGCCAGCCCCTGCTCCGGCGAGACCCTGAAGCCAACCGGGTCTCAATCTCCTCAATTCTCCCAAATTGGGCGGAGCGAGACACGATCACCGGCGAGGCCTTCGCGCTAGGCTTCGGGTTGTACAACCGAAAGGATGCTCTGCGATTCGACCAGGAACTTACCTGGTATCTCACCTATGACACCGCTAGAGCCCAGATGCAGGCATTCGTTCTCGCGCACAAGACCGCGAGCTGCGGCATCACCCTGGAGCGCAACCTCGTTGACGCGATCAAATCAAGGGAGACCGCCGTTACCGAGACGGCCACCCTGAAGGCCAAGCTGGCGGCTTCCCAACAACTTCTCACCCTTCGCCCGACAGCATAGGTACATAAACCTTCAAAGGCCTTTCGCCGTTCGGCAATCTCATGCTAATTCTACCCCCAACATCCGCGCAGGA
>CM077154.1:131902253-132164860 GCA_039583875.1 Platanthera guangdongensis | reverse complement strand
TACTACTTACAAAGGAAAATTGTTGGTCACATCTGAATTAAAAAATACTAATATAAAAATGAATATAAAATGAAAATGAAAAATACAACATAAAACAAAAAAGCCACTTGAAGGACTGGTTGGTGATAATAAATGTGTTATTTCAGCTAATGCTAGCGACAATCTTCTTGGCAAAAAATCACTTTCTTCCCAAACTATCATTACAGGAAGAGAGGAGACACTGAATAGAGGTGAATGATTAGTTTTGTAGTTTTCTACTAAACAATTTAACTGAATCCTTTCGTCATTGGAGTTAACAGAAAGATATCCCAAGCCTGGTACTGGATTTGTAATTCCTTGAAAGGGCTTCTAACAAGGGAATCAAAAATGAGGAGGTTAGTTGTAGCTCGATCAGAGGTAGGAGAGCCTCTATCCATTGGAGTTTCTAGGGCTCGATCTGGAGTGGAAAAGACAGAGAGTCTTATATCAGGTTTTACGGTTGTGAGTATATAACAGTAAGTTTGTTAGACATAAACTTTAATTCACAAATTACATGAATTAGGAGAAGAGCCTAGAATAAGTTGGAAATAGCTTAAAAACTCAATAAAAATTTCAAAAAATCTAGAATTCATTTTAAACTACAAATTTCATGAGTTAGGGCTATGAAATCCTCAGAATGACAAACTTTTCTGTTGTGCAAAACATAGAATTTTGCTTTCCTAATTGCTATACTTTGAGTCATATAGCACACATTTTCCAAGATATTTTGTTTAATTTGTTAAATTTTTATCTATGGTTAAGAAATCTTTCTGACTTTCTTTTATCTATGATTAATTTCTCCGTATCCAAGGTATGAATAATCTAGAATTCAACAAGATGCTCAATTCAACTATTCAGTTTCTAAAATAATCAAAAGAGCAAAGCATAAAAAACGTATTCCATCATACACGGCAATAAAAAACTAAATGAGATTACACATTTCATTTCACCAAAAATAATCTTGTTTTAGGGAAAAAAGAGCAACATTTATCACTTCATGCCTAAACCCCGGAACAACAATATCATCAGAACAAGGGCATCATGCATAGCCTTCTGGTTCTTTTTATTGAACCATTGCAATTGAAATCCATATCAATAGAACATGATTTGCAAAAAGCTTCAGCCCCAATGTTGAATTATATGAAAGAAACAACATAATCTGATTTGAAGAAGTATGAAATTTTGGCTTCCAGTTAATCAAAGATTTAAGATGAACTAAACTACCAAACAAGAGAAGTTACATGAATCAAAGATTTAAGATGCGATGTTCCTCTAGTAATCAAAGAAAAAAGAGAAAAAGAAAAGAAATCTAACATATTTGCAGTAAAAAAACAGAGAAAACAATGTTATCTCAGATCTCCTCCCTACTTCCCAAGATCTACAGATATTAGGGCACGAAAAATGAAAATGGAATCACCTCCTCTGATCGACTGATCCATATGCAGCAATTGAAGAAGAGGGAGGAGGAAATATCTAATATACAAACCAATTCAGTGAACTAAAATCCCCACATCAATTATATACAGCAGCAAACATATCAAATAAATCCATACGTCAACTTAATTGAAAAACAGCAAATTATATAGAAATCCAAGTTCAGAAAATTGAAGAAGAGGGAGGAGGAAGAGAAGAAGAAGAGAAGGAGTGGGAGAACCATAACTTTCATAATTTATGACACATCTCCACCACAGAAATCAAACCATATATGCACGACAGACGAAAAAGAAGAAAGGAGAGAGGAAAGAAGAGCTTACAGTGGGAAAAGAAGAAGAAGAAAACTCGTTATCGGCCTCTGTCGAGCAAGGTAGAAGCAGTGCCGAACTCAACCGAAGACTCCTATGTCGAAATCGAAGAGGGGGAGGAAGGATCGCTTGTTTTCATCTCCTGCAGAGATCTCGAGAGCCCTAACGGGAGATCGGCGGAAATGTCGTCGAGAGAGATCGGGGCAGAAGAGAAGGCCCGACCTACTTCCAGAGGTTAGTCGGCTAACCCAAATCAATCTACGGCGTCGAGCAGGAGAAACTCCTTCACCATCACAAACAACGTCAACTCCTTCACCATCGCTGCAGGCGTGAGCGCGAGCACAGCACAGAGGATAGAATAGGGATCGGAGGCGCAGCGCAGAGGAGAGATGGAGTAAATAATAAACCCTAATGAATTTTGGGGGGGGAAATATTTTTAATTTCCCTCCAAAATTTTATTTTTTTCCTATATATTTTTTTATATATTTTAATGATGAGTAAAGATAAAAAAAAGTCATCTAAAATGCAATATCAGTGGAACTTGTTGGAAAATCGGAGCGTCGAGAAGATCGATTCGAACGAAAACAAATAAAACCAAGCAACCACAAACAACAAGATTTACAGAGGTTCACTTAAGCGCTCAAGGGAAACCCAAAACAGAGGTTCACCTAAAGAACCTTATTTCCCCTGAAGAAATTTGTGAAAACTACACACTGAAACCTAAAGCGCTCAGTGGAACTTGTTGGACAGCGGGACCTCCGTCGGGGGCTGCCGCCCCCGGACCCCCGCTGTCGTTGGCGCGTCGCGTGCAATTGTCGGAGGGATCAGATTTCACACTTCGATTCCTCAATTAGCTAAGTGGGTAATTACCGGTGAGAGAAACATGGAGAACGAAAGTACTGTTCCACAACTCCAACAGTAAACCTCATATTAAAACATCTTCGTAGGGAATATTTGACACAAGATTGCAGCGAAACTTCAAAACATATGTGCATGGTGATCTTTCATACGATATTAAGTTTCAAAAAACCTCACAACGCACTCCTAGTAGGGGCATTTGATTTGATACGAGCTGAGGTTGGGATATCGTATCTTAGACTTTGTCGACTAATTTGCTCATCGATATATATGTACGTAGTCAACTGTCACTATCACAACTGGCCTCCTACCATAATGAAGCATGCATTCGATCGCCTAGTGTCTCAGCTCATTGATGTAATCGTATTCTCCATACAAAAAAAAAATTAACTTGGTTAGTAAATGACATGATTGTAAGGAAATTTATTTTGAACTTCTTGATAACAATTTTTTTGTTACAAAAATCTTATGTTTTGATGACGTTTTGAAAATAATCGTCACCAAAACTGAACATTTATATTGACGTTTTTTTCATGAAAACGTGGCTAATACTATTTTTTGCAGTAGCGACGGTTTTTTTAAAAAAAACGTCGCTAGAAAGAAAAACAAACAGTGACGCTTTTCAAAACGTCGCAA
Source organism: Platanthera guangdongensis (assembly GCA_039583875.1). Classification (NCBI taxonomy): domain Eukaryota; kingdom Viridiplantae; phylum Streptophyta; class Magnoliopsida; order Asparagales; family Orchidaceae; genus Platanthera; species Platanthera guangdongensis. Next base: position 132,161,606 of record CM077154.1, on the reverse strand, counting down.
AAAAAACGTCACTGTAAAGTGCATATCTTGTAGTGTGAATTTACATTTTTGAGTCAAGCTTTCAAGGGAAGAAAATCAAGAAGAAAGCGGAGGAGTAGCCGGGCGAGCGACTTCGTCGTATTACACAAACGGGAATTAAGGGAGTTGCCCGTTCATCTCAATTTCTATTTTTCATTCTCATAACCCAAACCATCTAGCTTAAAGATGGAAAAAAGAAAAACGCTCTTAGGAGACACTCATTGCTTATCTTTTAGTTTTTATGTATGTTTTTTTAAAAAAAGATTTTCACAAATTTGGGATTATCGCTATCGTTCTACTACTAGTAATATCATACCTCTTTATTGAAGTCTCAACGGTCGATCATGCCGATGAGCCGGAAAATAACAAGTACAAGAGAAATAATAGAGTGCATGAAATAAAAGTACAAAAATAAATGCATAAAGATTATGATGCGTCGCAGGGCACATCAACCCATCATGAAGCAAGTCGAGGCGTACTTTCTTTGAGATAGCACAAGCCTATCAGGTCGTCGAGCCACCTCAAAATCAAGAAAATATCAAAGATTTCCTAGGTCCTTTGTTTGTAAACAGTCGTTTGTTGTTGTTTGATCATGTGTATCCCTGTGAGATCACCTCCCATAATCAAAATATCATCAAAATATGCCAACCGAATCACTGTGCCTGTTGGACGATGACGTGTGAATAAAGAGAAATCTCAGCTGAGCTCTAAGTGAAACCCAACTGCGCTAACCGTCTGATTGAACTTGTCAAATCATGCCTAAGGAGACTGTTTGAGACCATAAAGTGATTTCTTTAGATGACATACGAGAGACTCCTCGTGGTCTCAAATCCGAAAGGTTGTTGCATATAAATGACCTCCTGCAAATCGTCATTGAAAAAAGCATTTTTTGACATCCAATTGATGCAATAGCAAGTATAGATGAAAAGCAAGGGAGATCAAAACACGAACAATATTTAGAGGAGGAGGAAAAATTATTATATCAAGAATTTTATTAAAGTTATGGGCACACCAGGCGAAATAGAAAGAAAACATGTTTCTTCTCCTATTTCTCCCGATTTTCATCCTCCTCATGAATTTTCAAACTCTCCACTTATGAGTATTTAGAAACTGAAGTTCATGAAATATTGTGCATAATACTTTTCTTTTTAATGATTATTTAGATAACAATTATATTTTAGAAAATAAACAACATATTCCTAATCATACAACATCGCAAGAACCTCCTCCTTGCGAAGATTTTTCCGACGCGCTTATTCTCGATCTTCCTTTTACTAACAAATTCCATATAGCCGAGGAGCCGTTGCAATCAAACTTCTTCCACGATCATTTGTCGCTCCTCTACAAGAATTCAAATCACCTCAGGTATGACTAGGTGATTTGAATTTACATTTTTGAGTCAAGCTTTCAAAGGAAGAAAATCAAGAAGAAAGCGGAGGAGTAGCCGGGCGAGCGACTTCGTCGTATTCACACAAACGGAATTAAGGGAGTTGCCCGTTCATCTCAATTTCTATTTTCATTCTCATAACCCAAACCATCTAGCTTAAAGATGGAAAAAAGAAAAACGCTCTTAGGAGACACTCATTGCTTATCTTTTAGTTTTTATGTATTTTTTTTAAAAAAAGATTTTCACAAATTATTTCTCACCCCCCCCCCTCCTACTTGACTTATAAACATTGAGGACAATGTTTATTTTTAAGTATGGGGGTGGATTATTATTTATTGTCTTTACTTAAAAATAAAAGAAATGAAAAATCTTTAAACATTTTTAAAAAAGGATAAAAATCTTTAAAAAAATTTTTTTTAAAAAATTGTTTTCTTTTTATTGTCAAAAAATACAAAAAAATACAAAAAAGAAAATTCAAAAAATATAATAAACCTCTGCTTAAATTTTTGTGATTTTTAGAATTTTTTTTTGAGTTTATTTTATAAGAATTTTTATAATTTTTGATTTTCTAATCTTTTATTTCATCAAATTTAGTTAGATTTAATTTTTAGGTGATTTGATTTTAAGAAATAAATTTATGAAGTAAATTTGTTTAGAGAAATTTATTTAGTCTTTTTCTCTCAAATCCTAATTAGTTTCATTTTCATAGTACTTAGTTTAACAATCCTTAGATTTTAATTATATTCACTTAAAATTTAAGATTCTTAGGAAATTTTAATTACTATAATTGCTCTCCAACAATTTTGATTTAATCTAATATTTTTACTAGCCTTTCCTTGTTCGTTTTATTTTCTTGTTAGCTCATATGTCACGGGGATAAGAAGATAAAATTTATTATCCTCTGGTACACATGCAATTTTTTTATTTTTGGTTAGATCATATGTCATGAGAATCAAGTATTCCTTGGTACACATATGCAACTCCAAAAAAATGAGTAACAGGATAAAATTCATTACCCCTAAGCAGTTTTGTTTGAAGAGAAAAAAAAAGAAAAGAAAAAAAACATCAAACAGAAAAAATGTGTGGGGTGAGAGGATAAAATTCATCACCCCCAATCTAAGATCTCTTCAATTTTCTTGTTACCCTAAAATCCAATATAATTGCTTTAGATTTAAATTAAAATTGTAAGAGATCATAAGTAGTAGTTTGATTTTCCTTGAAGTTTCTTTTTATTGAAAAATGTTTATAATTTTTAATCTAACTTTATTTGCTAAATACTTAATTTTGAGTTCTAATTATTTTATTAGAGAAAACTTTGCTAAATATTTATCTCTTCTCATTTTACTTTCATATTTTAGGACTTAATTTTAAATCTCTGAATTTTACTTTTAACTTTCTATTGATTTTATAAATTTTTAGTTTAATTAAAAATTATATTAATTTCTTATAAGTACTCTCATAGTTTTGCTCTGAAATAGCAAAAGCTTAAGTATGAGGGTATTTGATAAGTCTTTATTTATAGTTATTTATATATAATTTTTTATTTAATAATAATAATATTTTATTTAGTTTATTATAAAATTGTTACTAAAATCCTTTGTTTTCTTATTTCAGGTCAATCTCGGCTGCTTATATCAAATTGGAGCTTACAGGACTGATCAGGAGATGAAACTGAAGACTTCTGGAAAAATCAACTTTTCATGGCAAGGACACGGGCGTGACCCATAGGTCATGGGCGTGACATGCGACCGTGACCCATAAAGGAGCTCTAGAGTACCTGCCACGTCAGATTAAAGTAACACGCCCTGGTCACGGGCGTGACCTAGGGGTCACGGGCGTGACCCGTAGGCGTGACTTGCTGACGGGGCTGCTGTTTCGATTTCAGGCTGTTTCCAAGCTACACGCCCCAGGTCATGGGCTTGACCTTCAGGTCATGGGCGTGTCATGTAGGCGTGACTTCTAGGCGTGCCGCGCTTAAAGTCGCCAGTTTCAGATCCCGACGGTTCTCGGCTTACAAGCCCGAGGTCATGGGTGTGACCTAGGGGCATGACTTCCCACAACAGCCATAGTTATTTCCTGCCGTTTCGAGTTCCCGCCATTTCCTGTAACAGACTTGACACGCCCCAGGTCATGGGCGTGACATAGGGGCATGACCTGCAGAATGGCTCTTTTGGCGGTTTTTCTCCAACGTTTCCGGGCTTTCAAGGCAGCAGTTTCCGAGCCTTAAACGCCCTAGGTCACAGACGTGACCTAGATCGCGACCTTCCAGAAAATTTTACTATAAAATCCAGCCAAGGCCAGGATCAAGGGAGGAGCTAGGGAGCCAAATCTAGGAGTAGTTTAGTAGCTTAGTTTTCTATTTTTATGCATTTACTTTATGTACTCTTCAATTTCATAGTTAATCTTTAATTCTTGCACTTTTATTTCAACCTTGTATTTGTTTATCATTACATGTATCTCTTTTTTCATTAGCACTTGATCTTGTCAAGCTTAAGAATAAAATAATTTTTATTTTTGTCAAACTCTTTTATTTTCTTCACTCCGATTTATCTTTGATTTAGTTTTTTCCGACTTTAGTTCCGTATCCTAGATTTACCGAGAGGTTGTGGATACGGGTAGAACACTCAAAGGTAGAAGGAGCCGCTTGCACTTCTCGAGAGAAGATGACACAGATCTTTCAGATTGGAGTCACACTACTAGAAAAATGAGTATTAGCTACACATTTTTTGCCAGGGTTCAAAAATCATGGCTAATACACTAGTATTAGCCATGATCTCAAAATCGTGGCAAATATTTATGTTTTAGCCACGACTATAAAAAAGCATGGCTAATACCTTTGTATTAGCCATGAAAAACAAAAAAAAGTGTGGCTAATACCTTTGAATGTGTTTAATTTATGTCTTATTGTTTGATTGATTTGCTTATTAAGAATTATAGAAATTTGAATGGAGTTCATTATTCTAAATTACGCCTTAATCATATAAAGCTTGTTGATGCAATTTACTTTATAAATTTTTCTCCTTATTTTGGCTCCTTAATCCCCCAACCCTAGCCACCCGATCATTTCAACTCCCCCGCTCAGGCTCTCCTCCGCCTATGCTCTGCCCGCCAGACCATTTCATCTCCTCCGCCGGTAACTACCGCTGTCGTAAAATAATGTCGTTGTCCTTACCCTAAACCGCCGCTGCCCCCGTCGTCCATCTTCTGATCCATATCCTTTGTCCCCGTCGGCGCCGTCGTGGTCGACTGCCAGCTTCCTCCTTTACTGGCTTCTTCTTTCACTGTTGGTCTGGCCCCAGAAATCTTGCCGACTCCTGAATATTCAGCCGATGACTATGCGCATGGAAGCAAGGGAAGAGGCCATCCACGATGATTAGTTGAAGGTCTCTGTGGACGTTCGTGCCCTAAATCTCCTGCAAGGTCAATTTATTTCCTCTCTCCCACTTGATTTAGGCATATCGGCCTCTTCGGCAGATAAAATTTTGTTGCTACTCTGATTTTTATTCGTTGTTGGGTGTGGTTGGGTTTGTTTATCTTGAACCTATTCATTAGTTCTTATCGGTTGTCCAATGTAAGTGTTGGTTGTGGTTTGGTTGTGATTGTCCCTGATGACATTTTGCTTAGGGTTTCCTATGAATATTTTTATCCTATGCGTTCGTGAATATAATCAGCCTCTACATTGTAATTTTCCTAGATGTTGTATTTTGTCCAAAGTAATTATCCTACACAATTCCATTTTTTTCTACTTTGTAATTTTCTTAGGTGTTGTAATTTTCTTAGGTAAGCTCTCCAAATAGCCATTGATTGTTCTTTTTGTATTTGATGAATCTTTGCAGAAAATGTTAACAAACTGATCTTGATTGTTGTAAATCTTGTTTTTTGCCTTTCTAACTACTCGTCAGGATTTTAGTAGCTGCATTGACATTGCTTGATCGAGTTGCAGACACATTTATCTCATGGTGCGGTATGCATTTTGTAAGTTGTTTGATCCATTTCTTTATTTTCTGCTTTGCTGATTTTTAAAATTTGTTTTTTAAAAGGATGCCAATGTATAGTGAAGCAAAGGTGGTAATCTTTTTGTGCTTGTCGTATCCTAAAACTCAGGTAAAACTTCTTCCTCACGTGAATTGCTCACATGAATCCCATTGATGTTTAACATATTGGCAAACTCTTGATTATGGAAGGGAACAACATATATCTATGAAACTTTCTTCCGGCCATATGTGGCTAGTCATGAGACAGAAATTGATCGCAGCTTACTAGAGCTGAAGGTAAGAGCCGGTGATATGATTTTTTTATATTGTCAGAAGGCTGCCGTGTGTTTGACTGAAAATAGATTTGTTCTAAATGACCATGTCTATATAAATTCCTTGATCTATATATTGATCTATCTATGTATTAGTTGTTAATAAACTCCTGAACCTATATGTATCCTTTTACTTATCAAGTTGCTATTACACAAGCTTCTCCTTGTTGTTCACAGATTCCTAGCATTGGGTTGTTCAAGTAGAAGGAAATGATCTTTTTGAGTGTTGACAGCTATGGACAATAATCATACGGGACAACTTATTTTTCTCCGGAGATGCACAGGTCTGTCTTGTTATCAACTTAGGACTCTTGCATGAATTAATAATCATCCAGAGTGTTGCAAAAATGTTTTGTATGAAAATTACAGGGTTGCATATATACTGTTAGCGTCAACTCCCATACAGGATCCATATCTAGATCACATAAAAATAGGAGCATAAGGAGCAAATCTTTAGTTACGACTGTACAGTATCGTACATTTTCTTTAGTAGCTCGATGTCCTGTGCTTCTTGTGTGTGCTCAAGATGGAAATATTTGTTTCTTCAGGTTATTAATTTTGGTGCATATGATGTGTTATTCTTATTGTTCTATAGTACTACTTACTAAACTGAATACTGGGTCATGTTGTGTATCCTTGGAAATTAAAGGATATCTGACTCTTTTATGCTCACTCAAGCTTGCTCCAAGGCTACATAGCATCCGTGCTTCTTTCTGTCCCCTTCTTTCTCTTGAAAAAACCGTTGAATGCATGTCAGCGAGACATATGTATTATCATTGTCTATGTCTCAAGATTTATTTAGTATGATGTATTGTATATTATGTACTGTTATGCAATTAAGAACACATCATATGCTTATATATTTATACACGCATTAGCTTGTATCATAAAGTAGAATCACTTCAGTAATGAGCGAGCCGAATCCGGCTCATAGTAACTCTAATTCAAATTTTGTGTTGATTAAAATTCTAGGAGTGAGTTTTGAGTTTTGGACATAATTAGGCAGTGATATTGTTGAGTTATTCAGTTCACTAATATTAAATATGGTATAAATGTTGGATCATTGAGTGAACTTGGGTAACGAATCTCTCCACTCTTTGTGTGATTTCTCTTCCTCTCATTTTCGAGTTCTTTTGTGGTGTGATTTCGGTGGTTGACACCGGTGTTGACTTCGAATCGTTGATTTGAATGGTGTTGTTTTCTGAATGTTTTAATTTTGTATAGTTGTCTCTCACTTTCTCTCCTATAAATTTGTACTAATACTTGTATTGAGAGATAGAAGAAGTACATACAAGGTTTGGCTTTCACTTCTACAAGGCTTATCAAATACTTTCAATGGTTCCAAAAGACTGAGAAGTCTTCCAATTTTTGAGGATTTTCATTTAGTCATAAGAACAGTGTATGATGTTCTGAAAAGTACAACAATTTTCGTTCTAATAAACACCTTAGACTGCTTAATGATGAAAACTGAGATATCTCATCTACATCGATTGACACATTAATTATATATTTGTATTTAGATACCTTCTTGGTTATTTTATTCAGAAGTTGATGCTGACGTATTTCATTACGTTGCTATATATGAGTTTTTTATTGCGGTTGTTTTTTTATCTGTGTTGTTTTGAAGCATTCACTTTAAGGGAGTTCTGGCACCATCCTCTGATTTTTGGAGTTTTCCCAATCTCCGTTCGGCGCCCCTAAAATTGGAGCGAGAAGGGAGGCCGAAGTTATAGAACTGGTATGGAGGCATTATGAATTAGGGACATCTAAAATAAACTGAATGAATACAAGATGTAATGTGTAATGAATATAAGATAGCCCTATCATGCCGAAACTCCCGTCAATGAATACAAGATGTAGTGTGCTAGAAGATTGATCCCCAGGCTGACCCCCCTTATCTCAGTTGTCTGCCTGAATATGTTTTGTTTCATCTCTATCCTATATTTCTTGAGGGAACTTTACTTGATTATTTAGTTTATTTTATTTGCTTATTTGTTAGATTGTTGAAAGTTGGGCTAGCACTTGGAGTGACACAGGATTGTTCCCACACTTAAATAAAGTTTATGCAATTTTCTTTTTAGTGTGATCGGTTCATCTGCATTCAAGATTTTCAATTGCTGGCGTTGAGTTTTGTTTTGCCGCCATTTTTATAACTTGCTCCCGCTCATGATGGATGCCTCAAGTTACGACGATCTTTATTGTAGGCAAGTATTTCTTTCCCTTCGCACCCAAGCAGATAGCTCAGCAAGCTGTTTACATATATATATGTTTGCATGTTGGTTTTCTACTCTAAAATAGGAAAAGAATGAAATAAAATAAAGTAATATGCATTCTTACCAGAATTTGTAGAAACATTTACAGATTGAGAACCTGATAGAATTTGACAGCAGGGGAATATCAATCTGAGCTGCAGCGAGATGAGGTGCTGATGGAGGAAAAATAAATTGGTTTCAGGTAAACTTACAGTTATAACTTTTCCAGCAAATTCTTTGGTTAGACAAGTCATAAACAACTATCTTAGAATCTTTGTTATCCGCTCGCAGCAAGGTATTATTGTGCACAAATTTATACGTGTGTTCTGAAAATTTATTCTTCATTTCAACTTCATGATCCATTGTTTGTCTAATCAGATTGCTTGCAGAGTTCGAGATATTGATGCTAAAGATTATGAGAATGAGCTATCTATGATGGAATATGTGGACGACTTGTACAAATTCTATAAACATTGTTCTTAATGTAGACATTGCTACCATCTTACTTATTGTAGACATTGCTACCATCTTACTTATTGTAGACATTGTTCTTAATCTTCTGAGCTTGCCAGTTATTTAGCTTTTTGAGATGTTGTGTTAGAAAATCATCAGTTTTGTTGGTGACAGTTTGTATGGAATATGAATTATTTGGGTGAGAGTTTTGCCATTTTATCTTCTTTTTATGCGCCCAGTGGTAAGTTGCATGTGGTTCGCGATTCTTATTCTTGTTGCTAACTTAGTAGTAGTTGCTTAAGTCCAATTAGAACGTAGCATGATGGATTTCAAACCAATCATATACAGATGTGTGCAAAGTCATAGATGTGTGCAAAGATGATCTTTAAAACTGTCCATTTTGCGCGCATGACTTCCACACGTCTCTCGTGCTTTTTGGCTGCAGCGTATACAGATATTCAGCTTCGAAGTGGGGGTAATAATTCCCCCTGATTAGTGTTGGTTTTTTTAAAAAAACATAAATTAGTATTTGCCACGGCTTGTATCTGTGGCAAATACTTTTTTTAAAAAATGTTGAGTTTACTTTTAGCCAGGGTTTCATACCGTGGCTAATAGTTGGTTTATTTGCCATGACATTTTTTATCATGGCTAATACTATTTGCTACGGCCAATTCGTGGCTTAAAAGTTTTAGCCACGCCGACTTTAGCCACGGAATTTCCCGTGGCTAGACCGTGGCTAAAACTTTTTAGCCACGGTTTTGGACTTTTTGCCAGGGACATTTGCCCTGGCCAAAAGTCTGTTTTCTAGTAGTGTCAAATCCAATAGCGGGGTTCACCGCATAAGACAAGCTTAGGGGTTTCGACTGGCCGAGAGGTCTTAATCGATCAACCTAAGTTTAGTCGAGAGCGTATTCTCGAGAGATGCGCTCTTTTAATTTAGGAACCTCCACGGTTGAAGTAGTATATTTAGAAATTTGCTTTTATGAAAAGTTTATTTTAATTCAAAGTTAGTCTAGATCAAGTGTTAATCTTAGTTCTTAATTTTATTAATTTTCTATTGTTATTTACCGATAAAATAATATTAATTTGCGTGGGTAGAAGTACTCAACAGGCCCTGAGTCTAATACGACATTTTCTATACTATATTTCGATAGGTACAGTTGCCTATTTGGGATTATAGTTTGGATACATATTTAAAACTATAAATTTTCCTCATCAACCTCGCCCTGTAAAGAAGTTAATAAATATATGATCTACTTGTTCCTTCTACTTGCATTTGGTGTTTGAGCTTGCTTTCCCAGTTCCGCTTGATCAAAGTATAGCTCTAAGAATATTAATTTGGCGTCAAACTATCTCGTTGATCATCTTGAGTGAAAATTCAACATTCCATGCATTAAAGGGTTAACTCTCCCGAGCACCGCTCCTTCGGGAACCGAAGGAGGGAGAGGATCTGATTTTGTACCTAGGAATGGGGGCCGAGGCCATAAGCTTTTTGGTTAGGGAAGAGAGAAAGAAGCAGCTGCCCATCTATTACGTCAGCAGGATCTTGAAGAAGGCGGAACTTCGTTATCCTATCCTGGAAAAGTTGGCCTTCTCTTTAATTATCTCAGTTAGGAAGGTTAGGTCATACTTTAAGGCCCACTTGATCAAGGTGGTGACAGACCATCCTCTACGCAAGATCTCCGAAGGAGTTGAGCACTCGAGGAGGTTTTTCAAGTGGTCCATCGAGCTAAGCAAGTTCGACATCTCCTTTGTACCACGACTCTCCATCAAGGCACAGGCGGTAGCCGACTTATTGGCCGACTATAGCATCGAGGTCAAGCGGGAGGGACCACAACATCAGGTTGCCTGGAAGGTGTTGGTCGACAGCTCTTCAGGGAAGCGCTCTGGGATCTTCGGGTTAGAGGTTGGACCGTCGTGTTGTAACATAGGGTCAGTTTTTTCTAGTTCCAAGCGGCTGGTCAGGGGGTCAACTTCAGGAGAATTAGGTGTCAGCTACTCCCTCGGGTCTGAACTCTCATTGAGATCAAATTTTGGTTCCAACACTGAGCAAAGTCTAAGATCTGCAGCCCGAGTGTGAATGTAGCTGAAGACAACTCCATGGAGTTGTGGCATCAGAGACTTGGCCACATTAACGAGAAGAACTTGAAGATATTGATGAAGAACAAGGTTCTTCCAAAGTTGTCAGGGGAGCTTCCTAACACATGTATTCACTGCTTGGCTGACAAGCATATACGAGTTTCCTTCACAAAAACTGAATAGAAGAGGAAGGTAGGGCTACTGAACTTGATACACACTGATGCATGTGGTCCAATCGAGCCCAATTCTGTGGCGGAGCAGCCTACTTTGTCATGTTCATAGACGATCACTCAAGAAAGGTATCAGCCTTTTTCCTAATGGAGAAGAGTGAAGTCTTGACAAAATTCATGGAGTTCAGGGCAAAGCTAGAGAAGATAACCGGGAAGGTGATCAAGCAAGTTTAATTTGACAATATGGGTGAGTACATTAGAGCCTTTGATGCATATTGCAGAATGCTTGGCATTGTGCATGAGAAGACAGTTCCAACGGCACCATAATAAAATGGGTTGGTGGAGAGGATAAACATGATGAGTGTAGAGAAGATAAAGTGTATGATCTCTCATGTAGGTATTGGTAAGCAGTTCTAGGCAGAGACCGTACAGACTGTTGTGCATTTGATCAATTTGTCCCCCTCAGCACCTTTGGATGGAGATATCCCAGAACATGTTTGGTCTGGAAAGGAGGTGTTTTATGGACACGTATGAGTGTTTGGTTGCAGGGCACATGTTCATGTCCCCAAGATAGAAGCTTGATGAAAGTTCTCGAGAGTGCATCTTGGTTGGGTTCCCATGCAGGGAGTTTGATTATCGACTCTGGGACTTGGAGAGGAAGTGGATCATCAGAAGCAGGGATGTGGTCTTTGTGGAAGACTAGATTGTTGGTGAGTAGGAGGTTGTTGAGCCACAAGATTCACCAGCTATGAAGTGTTCTGTTATAGTTCCTGAGCTATAATATGTTGGTGCTGATGGAGGGCATGCCAAAGAGGAAGTTGTACAAATTCTAGATCAAGAGGAGATTTCTGATGGAGTGGGAGCTTTGCATGTAGATATTCCACCTATTGTGGAGGTACCCCTCATGATATCTAACAGAGTTTGGAGGCGAAGCACCGGTATCCACCACAAGACTATGTCTTACTCACTGATGGTAAAGAGCCTATGTCTTTTGAGGTGGCTCGGAGATCTGAAAGTAGAGATCTTGGATGCAGCTATGGAGGAGGAGCTAGAGTCGCTCCAGAAGAATGGGTCCAATGAGTTGGTCCGACTACCAAAGGGGAAGAAAGTTTTGAAAAACAAGTGAGTCTTCAAGTTGAAGTCTGATGATTATCGTTCCCGGCCTAAATATAAGACAAGATTGGTAGTCAAAGGGTTCGGTCAAAAGCACAGTGTGAACTTTGATGAAATTTTTTCACTAGTGGTAAAAATGTCTTTTATCAGACTGGTTTTGGCTTTGACTACTTCCATTGGTCTTGAGATTGAGCAGTTGGATGTCAAGATGATATTCTTGCATGGGGATTTGGAGGAGTTGTTTATGGGGCTGACTAAAGATTTTGTGGTCAAGGGCAAGGAGCACTTAGTCTGCCGACTCAGGAAGAGTCTTTATGGGTTGAAGCATGCACCCATGCAGTGGTACAAGAAGTTTGATTCTTTTATGCTGAAGAGCAAGTTCTAGAGGACCAGGGCTGATGACTGTGTTTATGTGAAGAAGACCGATAAAACTCTTACTATTATGTTGTTGTATGTTGATGATATGTTGATTGACGGTGATGACAAGTCAAGCATTATTGAACTGAAGAAGGGGCATATTGAGTCATTCAAGATGAAGAACTTTGGACCAGCAATTAAGAATCTGGGGATGAAGATCACCAGATATAGGAGTGTAGGTCAGTTGTGGTTATCTCAGGCAGAATATGTGGAGAAACTGCTGAAGTGGTTCATGATGGAGAAGGCTAAGCCAATAGCTACTCCGTTGGGTGGACACTTCAAGTTGTCATGCTCTCAGTGTCCTTCATCTGAGAACGAAGTGGAGGAGATGAGCCAAGTACCCTACACATATGTAGTGGGGATCTTGATGTATGTTATGGTCTACACGAGGCCAGACATAGCTTATGCAGTTGGGGCAGTGAGCAAATACTTGACAAACCCGATGAGGATTCACCAGGATGCTCCAAATTTGATATTCTGATTTCTCAGAGGTACCTCGGACTACTGTTTACAGTATGGTAGAGGGTTTCTGACCCTTGTTGGGTACTCTGATTCAGACATGTTTGGAGATGTTTACTCTAGGAGATCTACTTCGGGGTTTACTGTTACTTATGCTGGGGTAGTAGTGTCGTGATAATTGAGGTTGTAGAAGTGTGTGACACTGTCGACGATAGAGGCAAAATACACTGCTCTGATAGAGGTGTCAAAAGAGATCTTGCGGATGAAGAAGTTCATGCTTGCACTTGGACTCCAACACTTGAACTTGGACTCCAGCAAGAGGAGTTCACTGTGTATAGTGATGGTCAGAGCGACATTTTACTGGCCAAAAACCCTGCCTACCACTCCAAGACAAAGCACATTGATGGGAGGTATCACTGGATTCAAGATGCTGCCGAGGAGTATCTGCTGAAGTTGGAGAAGGTCCACACGAATGAAAATCCTTCTGACATGACGACGAAGGTTGTGCCAAGAGAGAAGCACAAGTTCTGTCGGTCACATATCGACATGATGGTTATTTGAAGATGTTATGTATGGGAACTCCTATTTATGGTCTAAAGGGGGAGTTTATTGGGGTCCAGCCCCTAAAGAGTCGATGGACTTCGAATAAATCAGACCAGGTTTGGAGTTGTGCTTGAAGTAGAATTTGTGCTCTCTTTATCCAGGCGTTGAGTGGAGTAGGTACCAGTAAGGCGTCGAGTGATCATGCGTCGAGTGGCGTCGAGTGCAGCAGCTGGCATCGAGTGTGTAGCGGCTGGCGTCGAGTATAACATCTAGGCGTTGAGTGTGTGTTGTTAGAAACTGTTTCGTGAAATCACAGATTTCTCCGTCGTCTCATGGTTAGGGCTTGATCTAAAGGCTGAGATAGTCTCGCCCTTTGCCCTAAATAGACGTTGACTTATTCCAGAACAGTACACAACAGTTATTTTTGGTCGTCAGAATGTAAAGATCGATGTTCTCGGGTTTGACTTTTCGACATTGCTGCTGGCAAGGTTCTTCTTCAGGAAAAAGAATCAAAGGTTCTCAGATTGGTGCCTTGTGTTCGTTGTAATGGTATTTTTGCTCTCTTTCTTGTCTTTGTTTTCCCTTGTGGTTTGAAAAGAGATTGTTAGAGTTTGTAACCATTTCTTGGTGAAAAGATTTTTTATAATCTGAGAGAGAGATTCATGCTCCGTTTTGCAAGGTGGCGGCGGTTGGGAACATAGGGGTTAAACTGTCATTTGTTAACGCACACCTAAGAAACTTCATCCACTTTTATGTTTAAACAGATGAAATTTGTTGGGTGATCGTTAACTAATGACAATTTAACACGTGTTTACGACCGCCACCGCTATGCCAAACGAAGCCTCAATCTGTGAATCCAAGAGGGGGTCTAGGTTGGGCAAACCTAATGTCTGTATTCTGTAATCCTTATTTTTCTATAATGGATTTCTGTGTGCCCTGCCCCGTGGTTTTTCCCTCATTGATTCGAGAGAGGGGTTTCCACGTAAAATCTGTGTTCTCTGGTTGCTCTATTTTGTTGTGTATGTTTACTGTTTTTATTTTCTAAGTGCCCGGAGGCGCAAGCGCGTGAGATATTTGTTTCTCAACACTGTCACACACGCACGTAGGGCCCTCGTGTATCGTCACCCGTACACTGATGTTTTAATCAGTGCAGGAGTGCATGACTTGAACAACATACCAAGAGTGTTTCATCAACGCTCTTTAATAACTACATCAAATCTATAAATGCATATGGTAGCAACAATACTACTAATGTCAAACAATATGCAGTTAGTAGATCAAGTGAAATAGTTATATTGTCATCGCTTCATTAACGCTACCTATAATGGGCGTGAGTGACCAATGGTATCATTGTGGACTCACGGAAGGAGCCCCCATGCACTATCACTATTTTAAGGAAGGACCATCACGTTAATCATGGTCATTCGTTTTATTCTTAAATTAAATATTTTTAACAAACTAATAATTAATTTAACATAGACCGTGAGGTTTGTGTTTGAGACCAAAAGCGTCTCACTTAGGCTGCATTTGGCGCTGCTTATCGCGACTTATTTTCTCCGATGAGGTTGAACAAAAATATTATTGTCATACCAAAATCTTATGTCTCAAACTAGTTTCTTTTTTGTAACATTTGTGATACCAAACATACATTCTATGAAAATGATGTTTTTGTCCAACCTCACTGGAGTAAATAAGCTACGGTCACTGATTTACCCCCCTCTAGGTGATTTAGGTAGACGTTAGACACTTTCAACTGTCCACCCTTTACTCGACGCTTTTTGGAATCTGGCGTTGAGTGAACTGGCTTCACTCAACGCCTGTGGACTTAGACGATTTTCAGTCTTTCCAACATCGTTTCTTGACATCTGGCGTTGAGTGAACTGACTTCACTCAACTCCTGTGGACTTAAATAGATTTTTATCTTTCCACCTTTCTACCTTGTGACCACCTGTCACAATCACATAAACAACCTATCTAATCTTGTTTCATGTAACATCCTACATATCTAAGGTATCATCCAAGGTAATTGATCATAGCAGATGCTGCATGTGGTGTGACCAAAAGAAACAAACATCACAACACTGTGATGTACTCAAGTTTCCTTTTCCAAGCAGAACCAAACAAATTTGAAGAAGTTAATATGAATCCATTTTGGATAGGTGCACTGCAGGAAGAATTCAACCAGTTCAAGAGATGCAATGTCTGGAAGCTGGTTTCCAGACCAGATGACTGTAACATTATAGGAATCAAATGAATATATAGAAACAAACTGGATGAGAATGATGTTATTTTATTTACTAAAACTCAGTTTGGCACGATGATGACAATTATAAGTGCATGAGTTAAACCGTCATTCGTTAAGGATCACCTAACAAATATCACTTGTTTGAATATAAAAGTGTATGAAGTTCCTTAGGTGGGCGTTAACGAATGATAATTTAACCCCCATATTCATGACCGCCACTGCCACCGTGCCAAATGGAGCCTAAGGCTCCGTTTGAGACTTATTTTCATCGATCAAGCGGTTACAATTAATGTCCTGTTTATACGGTTGTAACCGCTTGACCTGCGAAAATAAGTCCCCTCAAATGCAGCCTAAATGCGCTAAATAACTTTTATAATAATAATGTAATAATTCTTCAAATGTATGAACGAGTAAAAAAAATGCACGAAATGCATGTAACATTAGTAGTGTTATCACTACCTCACTATTACGTAGTCGTAGCCAAAAAACCCGATCAGGCCGGGATTGGCTCGGTCCGGTCGGGCCCGGGCTTTTTACCAACTGGGCTCGGCCCGGGCCCAGTTTCAACCGGGTCGGGCTCGGGCTCCCTCTCAAAGGTGGAGCCTGGTTAGGCCCTTCAGGCCGGCCCGGGCCGCCTGAATTCAAAATACTGGATTTTAATCCCGCCTGGCGGATTTTTAATCACTGCTGAAGAGATTTTTTCTTAGCCCGGTGCCGGGCTCAGGCTAGCCCGGCCAGGCACAGGCCGGGCAACAGACAAAAATGGGGGCCCGGTAAGGGCCCCAAGCCCGGCCTTGACCCGTGTCGGGCTTCTCCAGGGTCGGACCCAGACGGGCTTTTTCCGGGCCAGGCCGGGCGGGCTTTTCGGGCCGGGCTATTCGCCCACGAGTACTGGACTACTATTACCTCGCTCACTATTACAAATTTATTTATTTATATCTATTTAAAAAAAAACAAGTCCACAACAAAAATAAATTGAACCCATAGCGGAATCCACCATGAAAGGGTCACGTGACACCTAAGAGGACGACGCGTGGCCATAGGCGGACCCAAGGCCAGACACACCCGGGCACGTGCCCGGGTGCGTTTTTTTGTGAAACCTGCGCGACACTCGATGCCCTAGAATTTTTCCCCTCTCGTTTTCCCTCTCCCGTCATGCAGAAGTGCAGAATGGCAAAGCCGTGGGGAAGAGGTGAGGTCTGAGCAAAGCAATCATCTTCTTCTTCTGTTCTTAGTTTATTACTTTTGTTTTTCCATTCTTCCTTCCTTGCTTCGGCCAACAAGCACCACAACAAGGTATTTCAAATGCAAGTGTTCCGGTCAATTCATTATTTTTCACTTTTTAATAGTGATTTCACCAATAATCCACATTTTCATACATTCTTCCAGATTTGAGATTTTCAATAACGAATATGTGAAGTTTCTTCTTACGCAACCACATTTTCATACATACTTTTGTTAAGTGATTCTGCAATTTGAGAATATTGCTGATTAATTTTGTTTATAAGGGAATTGAATATTGTTGATTCATTCTGCTTAAAGATTTATTGTATTTTTTCATATTTTTTTTCTTGCATTGCACATGCTCGATGAATTGACTCAATGAGATAAATTCTTGCGATTCATTTGCTTGATTGTGTTTTATGCCAAACAATGGCATGTTTGACGGTGAAAATAGATAGTTCGAAGTTAATAGCTCTCTGATAGATGGTTAGGAAATAGGTATCTAAACAATGACATTAAACAAATTCTGTTTTGGAGTCATCTCTTACTCTCTATTAATAGATATTTTGATTGTTTTGAGGGCATTTCATGTGCCCGAGTTAGGAAAAAATCCTAGTTCCGCCACTGCGCGTGGCAACGGGCTGGCACGCCAAGTCCAAAGTCCAAAACAAAAAATGAATTAAAAACACACGTTCAAAAAAAGTATTTACGACATATTTAAGATTTAGGGTCGCACGAATATGGGGACCACTGCGAGCCTGGAACTAACACGTCAGCATCCCGCCGGACAAGATGCTGACGTAGAAGATGACGTCGCGGCATCATTCTTAGACCAAGAAATTTTTTTGGAACGTACCATTAATGATTGATGCGGTTGGTCTATTTTACTACTCTAAATTTTATTATTTATTTTAAATTATAATTCGTTACAAAATATACATTATCTTATTTTTATTAAAATAGTTTTAAATTCCTGTCTTTTTAGTAATAAATAATTAAATATATAATTATCATTACATTAGCAATATTAAGCATCAATTACTACATTATTAAATAACAATCAATTAAATAATAAATTATTAAATAATAGACAAAACAAGCTTACACAGGGTGAGAATCAAACCAATAATTTTCCTGTCATGAGGCCCCAACTAATCCAACTGAGTCAAGTCTTATTGGCAGTTTTAAAATCAAGTTTGAAAATTCAAGACGAAATAAAATTTTTTGATTGAAATTTTTTGGCCCGAATGAAAATCGAAATTTCTAATTGGATTTTTTTTAGAAATAATCGCTATATGGACAAATTATTACTTAAAATAATAGTAAAGATATCATAATTAATATTATATTTTTTTCATATCAAAATCAATTTTTTGGATACTGAAAAATGTAATTTAGAGGAGAAAAATAATTCACCAGCACAATGCTCATCAGCTCATGCATGTTGAGTGTATTTAAAAATATCCTCCTCTTTATGGGATAGATCCGCCATGGTCACGTGGACCGCCATGCATAGTCACCGCAGCTGCCCATTTTGCGGGATAGCGGTCGCGCATCGGGATCCCCCCAACCCCCAAAAATCAGTTCATGAGAAATACTTTGTTACCAATTGATCATATTATATAATTCACGCCAAAATAATTTCACCAATAAAGGCATGATATCCTTTTTATAGCTTTTCTGGGAGGGGGAAGGGGTGCGCTGACAATTGTGCCCGACTGGAATTTGAGTTGACAAATGTGGTTGCACGATTCTGTTCACCCGGATTACCAATTTTCAGAAAATTATGAGTGTGCCTACCGAGCGGCCTAGGCAGCTTTTTCGGCGAGGCGGTGGAGGCGGGTGGGTCGCCGGATGAAGTGGTGGTAGCGCGCCCAAGGCGGCGCCGCACTGCCGACCGGCGCAAACATAGGGTTGTGCATGTGATCTTTGGTATGGACTGCCTCTCGGCGCATCCAAACCAACCTGTCCAGATGAGCTTCACATATCATGTCTATTCAGTACTACACATTTTCGTATCTATATGCAAGACTTACTGGGGTTTTCATGAATCAACCCACCGAAAATCCCTCGACACTTCACCTTTTGGTGGAGGATTCCATGCATATGCCAAAATAAGAACTTCACATGTCCAAGGAGGAAGATCGTTACCCTTGAAGTTCTCTTCGGAGCCATGACAAAGCTTTTCTACGCGGACGAAAATGAGCGCCACACTTTTCCCTTCGCGAATCTAGCCTCGGATCCTGCTTTTGATGAGGAAATCTCCTTCAACACCTTCACCAAGATCCACCCAAACCCTTATCTCCAGCCGTGAGTTCTCTTCCCCAGAATTGGGTCGAAATGAAGAGAGAGAGAGAGAGTGAGAAGGAAATAATGAGTTCCTCCTCCCAACCCCTCTGCATGTGTGGCATAGGGTAAACTCCAGCCACACGATCTCTTCTCATCCTAAAGCAGCAGTCATGATTTGAGTTGAAAAGTCAACCCACCGCTCATCGGCTGCTGTTACTCCAAAATCCGTTCGACTTTCGTCGAGCTCGAGAAGGCAGTTCGATGTGAAGGTCGTTTGACGTTCACGTTGTTCGATGAAATGATAATAGAACTACATTAGTCGAACGCTGTTCGACGTTCGTCGGACACCGGTTCGAGTTCGACATTCGTCGGACGCCGTTCGACGGTTTCTCCTTCTTACTCCTTTTTGGAGTGTTACAACATGTGCGTAGAGTTGTGTGTGTTTGTGCCTTCGCGCTTGTGCATGTGCTCCAATACATGCGAGGCTGGCCCGTGCGTGTGCGGATTGTGGCTCTCTTGGTCAACTTGGACCGCCCGGAGTGACTCGATTGTGGTCTTAACTATAACACCCCCGGCCTTTTGATATTTATTTGATTTGGTAATGTCATATTTATGATGTCAGAGCGTTATTTTTTAACGTCATGTTGATGGCGCTGCACCGTTTGTGCGTCTCCGCGTCCGTTAGGTCTGTTTGACCAAATTTTGGGGTTTTACATTAACCGGCTTGACTTAGATAAGTTTTGGGGAACTCCATCAAATGCCTACTAATTTTCACGAGCCGTGAATTGCCAAGAGACAAGCCCAAATTTTTTGTCACGAGCATGTTGTTTCTGAGCAGTAGATTTTGAATGAACTTGCGTTTTTACGAATTGTTTGCGGTGAGAGGCGGCGCTACTTTTTGCCCAATGTTACAGTATGGAGGTCGGGCGATATGTTACTGTTCGGAGGCCGAGCGATCTGGCGATTTATCCCAGCGGCTTGTCTGCCGGGCTATTGCTGTTTGGTATCCCAGTGGGCTGGCAGTTTGTCTCAGGAGACTTGGAGACCAGCGGTCTAGCAGTCTTCTATGGCGGCTTGTTCTCTATGACAGCTTGTTCTCTCCTTATAGTGGTTGTCGAGCGGTTAGCCGGCTTGTCTAACCACATGACTTGTTCGGTTTGTTTATTTGTAAAGCCCCATATACTTGTAATTATTTAATCTCACATTGCTTATTTGTAATCTCTCTCATCTCCTTCATTCTATAAAAGGGAGGCTATACCTTTGTAATACACACTTTTTTGGATAATAAAATTTGTTATTCCAAATTTTCGGCATGTTTGTTTTCGGTTCACACATGGTATCAGAGGAAGGTTAAGATCCTGGGACCTGTGGGTTATGGGCCCACCACGCTTACGTTGTGCTACCAATCATATGACCGGCAATCCGCAATATTTTTCTCTCCTAGAACAGCACGACTGGTTTCCCCCGGTCCTTTTTGCGGACGGCTCTCCCTCATCGGTCAATGGAATGGGTGTTTTTCAAGTCACTCCATCTCTTCGCTCGGCGGACACCCTCTACGTGCCTAAGTTCCCTTGCAACTTGTTATCAGTTACTTCTCTTTGCAAGCAACTACAATGCTCCGTCACATTCACTTCTACTACTTGTTCTTTTCAGGATCCGGGCTCCAAGCGGACGACTGCTACTGGGACTGAGAGCGGCGACCTCTACTTCCTCGACAACATTTCCGCACTATCCGCCTTCTCCTCATCTTCTACTGATCTTCTCCAGTGGCACCTTTGTCTTGGTCATGCTCCTCCACGATTTCTTCGTCAGCTTCTGCCACACCTTCCTCCATAGAGTCCACCTCTCAACTGTGACGCATGCCAGCTTAGCAAGCATCACCGCTCGTCCTTCCCACCGAAGCAAGGTCGTGGATCTTCCCGGCCATTTGAACTTGTTCACTCCGACATCTGGGGTCCTGCTCCTACCCTCACCATAAGTCGGGGTATTTCATATTTTGTAACATTTATTGATGATTTCTCTAGGTGTACGTGGGTGTATCTTTTAAAGGATCGCTCTGAACTCTTTTCTGCATGGACATCATTTTACAATATGATTAAGAATCAGTTTGATATGTCTATTAAAATCTTTTGCTCTGACAATGCTAAGGAATATCTTAGCACTGCTTTCTTTTCTTTCTATATGCAACATGTTATTATATATCAAACTAGCTGCGTCTATATCTCACAAAAAAATGGGGTGGCAGAATGCAAAAACCGTCACCTTCTCGATGTCGCTCGCACTCTGATGACACAGATGCAGGTTACTCGCTCCTACTGGGGCTACGCTGTCCTCATCTCCTATTACCTCATTAATCGCATTCTATCTACGGTTCTCCACGAACAAACCCCATTCTCTATTTTATATCCGGGCAAGGATCTGTTTCCTCTCCCTCTGCGTATCTTTGGGTGCACAGCTTTTGTGCACAATCCTTCCACCACTCATGACAAACTCGACTCACGTGCCACCAAGTGTGCCTTTTTGGTTACTCAATTACTTAAAAAAGTTACTGTTGCTTTGATCCCGTTCTTCTTAAGCAATATGTATCCGCGGATGTGACCTTCTTCGAGAATGCGTCCCCTCTCCTTCTCCAGTTCTTTCGTCTTCTCCCACTGTCCCCCCATCATGTTTACTCCCATCGAGATTTTCCTACCATCGCCTCCACCTTCTCCTCCTTCCCTCTCTCCCTCATCACCATTGCTCTCTCCCTCCTCTCTGCGGCTGTCTCTCTCCACTCCCGGGCCAGCTCTCTCCGCCACGGATGCTCCGGTTATTGAAGAACACGCCTACCTGGATCTTCCCATTGCTCTTCGCAAAGGGGTGCAGACGTGTACCCAGTACCCGCTGGCTGCTGTTCTTTCATATGATCATCTCACTCCTTCTCGCAGGGAGTTTGCATTGGCTATCTCTACGACTGCCACTCCTTGTACCTACCAGGAAGCTCTTGTTGTTCTTAATTGGAAGGCTGCCATGGATGAGGAAATTGCTACCCTTACTGATCGGGGTACTTGGACCCTTGTTCCTCCCCCTTTGGGCACAGATATGGTTGGCTGTCGCTGGGCATTTGTTTTGAAGTTCCGTCCGGATGGCAGCGTGGATCGATATAAGGCCTGCCTGGTTTCCAAAGGCTTCACTCAGACTTATGGTGTTGATTACTTTGACACCTTCTCTCTTGTTGCTCGTCTCAGCACTATTCGGGTACTTCTCTCTGTAGCTGTCAATCATGATTGGCCCATTTCACAGCTGGATGTTAAGAATGCTTTTATCTATGGTGATCTTCATGAAGATGTTTACATGGAGCAACCTCTTGGGTATGTTGCTCTGGGGGAGACACACGTATGTCGGCTGAAGAAGGGCATCTATGGCCTGAAGTAAAGTCCTCAGGCTTGGTTTGACAAGTTTAGCGGCATTGTTGCGGCCATTGGTTTTATAAGAAGTTCAGCTGATCACTCCTTATTCATTCGCAAAACTGTCCCGAGTCTGGTAGTTCTTGTGGTATATGTGGATGACATTCTTCTTACTAGCGATGATTATGATGGGGTAGCTTTGACAAAGAAATACCTCCGTCAACACCTGGTCACAAAGGATATGGGCTCCCCAAAATACTTTCGGGGGATTGAAATCTCTAGGAAGCTCAACTCCATGGTCCTTTCCCAACGGAAGTATGCTCTTGATCTTTTAAAAGAGACAGGGTTGATTGGTGCTAAACCTGCCTGATGTCCCATGACTGCTGGAGAAGACAAAACTTGGACAGATGCCTTGCCTCTTCTATCCGATCTTACGAGGTATCAGCGTCTGGTTGGCAAACTCATTTATCTCACGGTAACCAGATCCGACATCTCCTATGATGTGGGCAAGGTGAGCCAATTCATATAAGCTCCTAGGAAGTGTCATCTACAATCTGCCCTGAGGATATTAGAGTATATTAAAGCAGCGCCAGAGGAAGGACTCCTTTTTCAGAAGAATGGTCACTTGAGGGTTGAAGCGTACTCAGATTCGAGCTATGCTGATGACAAAGGTGACCGCAAGTCAACATCAGGTTTCTGCACATTTGTTGGAGGAAATCTTGTGAGCTAGAAGGGCAAGAAACAGTCTGTGGTCTCCAGGTCTAGCGCAGAAGCGGAATATTGTAGTATGACATCGACCACATGTGAGTTGAAATGGTTACGAGCTCTCATGCTTGACTTAGGAGAGGTCTACAACTATCCTCTTCCTATGTTCTGTGACAACAAGGCCGCGATATACATCTCCAAAAATCCGGCCTTTCATGAGAGAACAAAACATATAGAAGTCGACTGTCATTTTATTCGGGAAGAGATCTTGAAGAAATAGATTTGTACTTCGTTCGTCACTTTCGACAACGAGTTGGCAGATATCTTCACCAAGCCGGTGTCCGCTTCATTTTTCCACATTTGCGACAAGCTGGGCATGATTGATATTTATGCTCCAGCTTGAGGGGGAGTGTTACAGTATGGAGGTTGGACGGTCTGTTGTTGTTCGGAGGCCGGGAAGTTTGGCAGTTTATCCCAGCAGCTTGTTTGCCGGGCTGTTGTTGTTTGGTATCCCAACAGTCTGGCGGTTTGTCATGGGCGACTTGGAGACCGGCGGTCTAGCGGTCTCCTGTGGCGGCTTGTTCTCTGTGGCAGCTTGTTCTCTCCTTCTGGTGGTTGTCGAGCGGTTAACCGGCTTGTCTAATCGTGCGACTTGTTTAGTTTATTTATTTTTAAAGCCGCATATACTTGTAATTATTTAGTCTCATATTGCTTATTTGTAATCTTTCTCATCTCCTTCATTCTATAAAAGAGAGGTTATACCTTTGTAATACACACCTTTTTTGGATAATAAAATTTGTTATTCCAAATTTTTGGCATGTTTGTTTTCTGTTCGCACACCCAAAATCTGAAGATATGTGTCAAACATTCTGTATCACTTGTCATTAACCAATTGGGCGATGAAGATCCCATAGTTGATATTGGGTGGTGACCCGTGTAATTATTCGCTAGTGCATTGCTTTCGTTTGGGCATGGCATAAAGGATTTTTTTGCTTTAATTTGACAGCGTGGAACGACTCGGAGTCTTCTCTTACCGGAAGGCGTAGAAGGACTTGAGGTCTATTCTTTACTTAATGTGCAGAATGGCCTTCACCCTCCTTTGCCCTGAAGTGGAATGACTCGGGTTCGCTCTCTTTTGAGGTGCAGAAGGACATTTGTTCATTCTCATCTTGAAGTAGGACTCTAGGTCCATTCTCGTCTTGAAGTAGGACTCGGAGTCCGTTTCTTTGGAAGGCGTAGAAAGACATTTGTTTGTTCTCGCCTTGAAGTAGAAGGACTCAGGGTCGGTTTCTTTGGGAGGTGCAAAAGGTCCTTTGCTTGTTCTCGTTTTAATGTTGGACTCAGAGTAGTGGTATACTTCCCGAGTAGTGATACTTTGTTCTACTTCCTAACTATGTAGGTCTCATCCCTCTAACTGATCCACAGATATATTAGTGATTATCTCCTTTTTGGCTAGACATCCTAATCCATTTTGGCTTATGTGACTAGTCTCTTGTGCCATGGGGATGTAAATGCCCTATCTCTAATAGTGTTGACTTGATAGCTTCAAGCCTCTCCTATATATAATATAAATCAGTGCATCTATAGCCTTTGTTTACTATTAGTGATCCTTTGATCAACTTTCAAGACTCTCCACCAAAGACACTAATGTGTCCCTTATCACCTAGATTCTCAACTAAAACCATGTTTAACAAAATTTTGCACGTTCCTCAGATTCAAAAGACCTCTTGTACTCATTATATTTATGTGTATGCATCCTCTCCTGGTGACTTTAGATATGTCATCATTGACCATCCTAAGAACCCCATAGGCATGAGTGGTGTATGTGGCAAATAAATCCATATCGTGGGAGACATGTACTAAAACACATGAATCAACACTCCAGCTCTTATCATCACACAAGAGTATATCAATGACATCATCTCCAATAATTATGTTGTCCTTCTCCTCTGTAGATGTAGTAGCTAAGTTGTGACACTCCTTCATATCATAAGTAGACACTCTTTTCTTCTTCTCATCATTCTTCATAGAATAACAGAACTTTTGTATGAGGCTCTTCGATCTTGTGATAGTAATGACACTCCACATTATGATAGCGAGACCTAAACTTTCCCCTTACTTCGGGTTCTCTTATTTTTCCTTCCTCTACTCTTATTTCCGCCTCTCTGTTAGGCTCAGTGTAGAAGATATCCGCTTATGAAGATGCATATGATATTCGTCGAGACTTTATTTTTTTACTTCTTCATTTAAAATATCGCTCATGATAATCTCTATTATGATAATGTAATAAGAGGAGTAGTTGATTAGAGAAACTTTAATCATTTTCCAAGAAACTAAAAGACTCTTCAGCATTCACAATGAGTTGACTTTATCCTCTAAGGTCATTTTCATAGCACTCAATTTTTCAATGATGCCTTGGCACTCATTCATATGATCCAAGTTAGGGGATCCCTATTTATATCTGAACTCCCATATCTTCTTTATTAGATATAAATTGTTAATGCTAATACTCGATCTAAACATGCAACGTCTAGAAAGTCTTTCAAAGGATCTTTGCATCAACAATACTTGCAACGTGATTGTAGATATTTAGTTCCATGAACTATCTAATAAACCCACATAGCTTTGGGTGCTTCACCTTTCACTTATTGTAATCCATATTTTTAGGGATCTCCTCAAATATGAGAGCATGCCATCCTTTCACATAAAAAATTTCATTCATCATTAGGTGTCATGGGTGATTATTTGCTCCATTCAACTTGACCACCTACTATGATTCTGATGTGTACTCCACAGTGCCCCGTCACTGGTCAGATTGGCCTTGATTCTCTGAGTTAATCATTTCAAAGAAACAATCAAATAGGATATGGACTGGAACAATTTTTGTCACCCACTGCACCCAATAGCTGACCTAGAATCTTTGATTCACTCGCATCAATTCTCAAACAGGTCCACCCAATAACTACATGCTTTGACAATGAACATATCTTGAATACTTGTTGGATTTGAGAGCACGCAAACCAAACTCAAGCACCCACAAACTAATTCGGAAAGGGCACCTACACGATAGTGAAGCAAATAAAAATAATGATAGTATACAAAAAAACTTAAACGTGAAAATCCAATTGGTGAAAACCATGAGATGATCAGAGTTCAACCAAGAAAGTCGCAACTAAAAAATAAGTAACAAAAATGTTGAGTTTCAAGAGCATCAAATGCACTATGAAAATACAGGAAACCCTCGATAGAATTCAAGTGAAATACAACAAATCAAGAAACTAGTATTATACCCTCGTTAAAATCAGATTTCGAGAAAAATGACTGACATTAGAGTTCAAACACAGGTCTCTATAGATGTCTACACGAACACCAAAAACATCTCGCACTCCGTCTAACAAACTCAGGGCTGGAAGATGGTCCCTTTTCTCTATTTTGAACTATTAGTCCCGCTTTGTAGAGATGCGTTCTTTGTGGCTTTACAGTATAAACATTATAAATTAAATCTGGGTTCTTCGGGATAAATTTGCATATTTATAAGCGTAAACTCTTACATAAAAATAGCGTGTTCATGCCATCAGCACACGACCATGAGTTTTGGGCGTGTGTCCTAATTTTTTTGTCGATTTATGCAAAAGTTCCTCCTTATGGCTCATGGACTAATAACTGCATACATGCACCTAAGACACGTACGGGCGTGTGCCTTCAAAAGTCGTGACTTTTACCCCAGAATCATAGCCAGTTGTTATCCCACAACTTTGAACTCACACACCCTTGACACACGGGCGTGTGTTGCTGACGTGTATATCTAATACCGTACATCATATATTAAATATACGTATTTAGAATTTAGTTTCACAAACCAACACGATCAAACACTCCAATTTTATCACGCCCTCGTTTTACTATCACATAAGTCAGATCATCAAAAAAAAACTAGTTCGATCAGGAAATCTCTACAACAAAAAAGGGAATTTTAGATTCCAGTTCATCTCCCCAATCCAGATCTGTTTGTTGGAACTCTTTCTTTCCTGAAGTCAAATGCTGAAGTCAAATCCATCTACAACAAGTTTGCACTCCTTTGGATCTCGAGAGGAAGAATTATCTTCTTGTTCAGTTTGGGTCAGTGGGCAGATCTCCTTCCAGAACACGTTCACTGGCTATTTGGAACGTGATTCAGTGGCGTGCGAAATTCTTGGACTCCACAAAGTTAATCTCGATCTCTTGCAGAGTATTGCTGTGGAACTTTATGCTTCTGTGAAATTTGCTCATCAACTGTGTATTTGACGACTGTATTCAACTAGAGAGGAGGTGCAAATAACACTTGGATTGAATCTGAAGATTTTCTTACGTTTTCACATGGCTCAGGTGACCTCGTTCTAGAATTTTGATTTATGTTTAAATCTAGTGCAATGTCGAAGAAAAGCACACTCGATGCTGTCAAATTGCAGTCTTTCGACGCCACCGATAATTTAAGTCCAACTAGGAATGACGGAACGAGAAATTTTCTACACTATTTAAAATGATTTTTCCACTACCCATGAGGATGTGCACGAATACCAGTGGAACAAGAATGAGGATTTCTGTAGGGACTACCTTTGAACTCTCTGAATCCCTGTCTCTCTTTGACCTACTACACGTATAAATATGCAAAAGAGATCTGAGATCTCTTGAACACGCATTTTCAGAAGGAGGAGGGACTGTCAAAGTCGCTTATTAGAGAGAAGTTCTTCAACTTCAGGTTCAAAGCAAGCATGTCAGTCACCCCTCAGGTCATAGAACTGGAGAACCTGCGTCACAAGCAGGAGGACGACCAATCTAAAATGAATAACAATCTGTTTGTGTACCTAATTTTGAGCAAACTGCCTCCTAAATGGCTCGCCTTCAAGACTGAAATGCACAGATTGAAGGAGAAGATCACTCTATATGAACTCAAAAGGTTCATCCACATTGAGGACCAGAACATTGCTGGGAAAAGCTCAAAACAAGTTGCTCAGCCCTCACAGGCTGTCAACTTCGTTTCTAGACCTAGCAAGCCTTCTCAGAATCCACAATACCTAAGGGTGACACCACTACACAGACAACGAATAAAAAGTCTTCTCTCAAAAGAAAGAAAAGAAAGTGTCACAACTGCAGCAAGTGGGGTCACTGGGCCGCTAAATGCAAGGGTCCAAAAAGGAAAAAGAGGAAGACCCACAAAATGTGGCGAACACGGTGGTCGACAACTCCGATCCCAAGTCGTTCGTGGCTATGATTGAGAGTAGTCATCGTAGTGTATCTTCTGAGTGGTGGCTAGACAGCGGTGCTACCTGTCACGTCACAAATGACAAATGTCTTCTCTCATAGGTCAGAGTAGTTCAGGACAAAGTCGAGAACTGTAATGGAGGAGAGACTGAGTTTACACATGCTGGGATAACAAAGCTGATCCTCTCTTTAGGTAAAACTTTAATTTTAAATCATGTTAGAACAGTTCCTAGTTTAGCAAAAAATTTAGTTTTCATGAGTTTATTAGATAAGGCTGAAATTTCTTTTACAACTCAAAACGGTAGAATAACCTTAGCAGTTAATTCACACTATTTTGATTGTGTGTATATGATCAATGGTATGTATAGACTTAGTCTAGAAAATGAGTGCATTAATCAAGTGATTTCAGGTCTTATGGATCCAAAGTTATTACACAATAGACTTGGATATGTGCACTATAAAAAATGTGAGATCTAGCTAAGAGTTACAACATCCGTTTAGATCTTTCTATTCGATTTGATATATACAAGGTTTGTGCCCAAACTAAGATTAATAGAAATCCTTTCAAGTCAGTATCTAGTAGCACACAACTTCTTGAATTGATACATTCCGACCTCTGTGATTTTCAAAGTCATGACACTAAAGGGGGGAGAAAGTATCTTATTACCTTCATCGACAATTTTTCTAGATATTGTCATGTCTACTTATTGAAATTGAAAGATGAAGCCTTTGAAATCTTCAAGATATTTAAAACTCGTGTTGAGAACCAGTTAAACTTAAAAATTAAGAGATTTAGAAGTGATCAAGGAGGAGAGTACACTACAACTGGGTTTAGGAACTTTTGTGCCTCTGAATGTATAATCCTAAAAATCACAGCTCCTTACTCACCTCAGTCGAATGGTATCGCTGAGCATAAGAATAGAACTTTAATAGAGATGTTGAATTCTATACTCCTCGCAGCTGACATGCCTAATTCTTTTTTTTGGGGGGGGGGGGAAGCAGTCCTAACTGTAAATCATATTCTAAATAGAATGCATCACTCAAAGCTCAACTTTACTCCATATGAGTTGTGGCATGGTCATCCTTGTAGATATGATACTCTAAATACTTGAGGTTATATTGCTTATGTGAGAATTCAAGACCTTAGGAGACCTAAGGTAAGACCTAGAACAACATGTGTCTATCTAAGTAGTGTAAAAGATAGCACAGCTGACAAGTTTCTAGATCTATCCACTAATACAGTGATAGAGTCTAGATATTCTATTTTCTTTGAACACAAATTTATCAAAGATCATGGATTTAGCGTCTCCGGGTCTGCTGACATGATTTTAGAATCTATGATAGAACCTGAAGCTGGTCCCTCTAGCACTGATCTCCAACCTCTAGAGGTGGAACCTATTTCTTTTAGAGTATCTACAAGAAACAGAATCCCTAAGGATTTTGGTGAGAATTTTGTCACCTACCACTTATAGGATGATCCATTCTCCTATTAGGAAGTAATGAGATCTAGAGATGCGTTAATATGGGCAGAAATCATCCATGATGAGATGAACTCGCTGCTACAAAATAACACTTTGCATTTAGTTAACCTACCGAAAGGAGTTGAAGTCCTAGGATACAAGTGGGTACTAAAGAAGAAATTGCACAATGATGAGTCTATAACTAGATATAAAGCACATCTAGTAGCTAAGGGTTATAAACAACAGAGGGAATTGACTACTTTGACGTTTATTCAGCTATATATCATCTATCCACTATTAGAATTCTTTTTGTATTAGCTTATATCGAGAACTTTATAGTTCATCAGATGGATGTGAAGATAACCTTATTGAATAGAGAGCTTGATGAAGAGATCTACATGACACAACCTGAAGATTATGTACATAAAGATCTAAAAGAGAAACTGTGCAAGCTAGATAAATCAATTTATGGGCTTAAGCAAGCGCCAAAGATGTGACACATAAAATTTGACCAAGTGGTAAAAAGCATTGGATTTTAGTCCAGTCTCTCAGACAAGTGCCTCTATCAATACTTAATGTCAAATAAAACAGTCATCATATGACTGTATGTGGATGACATGTTGATTCTGGGGTCAAATATTATTGTAATAACTGATATTAAATCCACTCTTGCAAAAACATTTGACATGAAGGACCTTGGTCCCGTCGATACTCTTTTAGGAATGAAAGTTAAAGTAGACAAGAATTGCATTACTATTAGACAAGCTCACTATGTAGAGCCTGTGGAGACACTATTTGATCTAAACGCCAAGTTGCGTCTGAATGAAGGGATCATCATTGACCAAGTATTCGAAGATCAGTAGTAGCCGCATGTACGCCACAAGTTATACAAGACCAGATATTGCCTTCTATGTTGGAATGCTGAGTCGCTTTACTAGTAGCCCGGACAAAGAGCATTGGGATGCCCTAGACAGGCTGATGAGATACCTGAGAGGTACTAAAGATCATGCTTTATGCTACACTGATTACCCTCCTACTATGGAAGGATACTCTGATGCCTCGTGGCGTTCAGAAGTTGATAATAGTAAGTCTACCAGTGGATTCATATTCATTATGGGTGGAACTGTTGTTGATTGGAAATCCAAAAGACGGACTTGTATAGATTTGTCATCTATGGAAGCCAAGCTGTTTGCCTTAACTTCGGCTGGTGAAGAGGCAGACTGAATTAGAAATTTGATTCTAGACATTCTCTTGTCTAGGCTACAAGTAAATTCTTTAAGCATGTACTGTGATAATTAGGTAGTAATCCAAGTCGTCAAGAATGTCCTCTTTAATACTAAGAGAAGACATATACGACTGAGACATACTCTATTGAATTTTTTGAATGAACAAAATGTTATCACCTTGATCGATGTACGATCGAAGGATAATGAAAGATATGGTACCTAAACACCTAGAGGGGGGGTGAATAGGTGACCTAATCCTTTTTAAACTTTAATGGCAGCAGACAGTTATATCACAGATTACTAACTATTTTATCACAGCAAAACACAAAGCATACACAGCAAATCACAACACAACACAGCAGACACAGTGGTTTATAGTGGTTCCCCAAGATATGGGTACATCCACTTTCCCCCTTCGCCTATCTAGTAGTGTACTAGATTCGGCCAAACTCCTCCACTGTCTCAGAACCCAAATTGGTTCCTACACCTCAGGCCCAAAGCCTTACAACTCAGCTTTATCCCAAAGCCT
Organism: Platanthera guangdongensis; assembly: GCA_039583875.1. NCBI lineage: Eukaryota > Viridiplantae > Streptophyta > Magnoliopsida > Asparagales > Orchidaceae > Platanthera > Platanthera guangdongensis. Next base: position 132,130,104 of record CM077154.1, on the reverse strand, counting down.
ACACTCAGCCACAAAGGCCTACACTCAGCCACCCAGGCCTACACTCAGCCAATCAAGGCCTACACTCAGAGATAACAATCTCCTACACTCAGGCCAAAGGCCCTACCCTCAGCCTTTATAATTATAGGCTTACAATTCACTCAGATCCAAAGGATCCTACAAGATAAAAATGATTATAGAAATAATAACTCAACAACTCTGAAACAAGAGAGCGGAGTTGAGAGTTTCTTGATGAGTTCTTGGAAGAACTCGGCTGGATACAATCTGACTTAGCTTTCTTCAAAGCTTCTTGAGTAGAACTGAATAAGATTGTCTCCTTCTGCAGTTGTTCCTTGACCTCTGCCACTTAGAATTCAGATTAGATATGAACCCTACTTTTCAGCCTAGTTCCAACGGCTGATTTCTTGGATGGAGCCCTCTCTCTCCAACTTCTTAGATCTGCACTTGAACTGCAAGATCTTCTTGATTTGATACTCTGTGTACCACTTTAATAACTTGTTCTTCAATAATGTGATCCACAGTTTCTGTAAACTGTATGTGCCTATTTATAGGCCTTCTTCATGGTAACCGGCTGGTCCGGTTCATAACTTACTTCTGATATCTCTGACAGGTGCTGTAGACCGGCTGGAGCGGCAGCTGTCAAGTCATCCAGTCATTTCTTGAAAATCTCTAACTGTCTGAAAGTGTCGAGACTTTCTGTCTTTAAGTGTCGACACTTATAGTCCAAGTGTCGACACATGTTGTGTAAGTGTCGACACAAGTCTACAAGGTGTCGACACAACTCCTTGTATGTCTCGACACAGATTCTTCTTCAGGTGTCGATACTGAAATTGAGTGTCGGCACAAGTACTTATTCTTCTATCTTTAGCTGTATTCTTCTAAGTGTCGACACATCACCTTTGTGTCGACACAACTTCTTGTGTTGAATCTGTTAAGTGTCGACACTGCTTCTTGGTGTCGACACATAGTCTTCTATGTTGATACTTGCTGAGTGTCGACACAGCTTCTTGTGTCGACACTTGATTCTTCTGTTGAGACTTCAGCTGAATGTCGACACATTCCCTTAGTGTCGACACTAGTACTTAGAATATTTTGTTGATAATTCTGTTCTTTGCTAAGTGTCGACACAGCTCCATGTGTCGACACTGACTTCAAGTGTAGAGTCTTTAGCTGAGTGTCGACACATTATTCTGGGTGTCGACACTTACTTCAAATGTTGACTCTTCTGATGAGTGTCGACACTTTGTTCTTGATGTCGACACTTTATTCGAGTGCTGACTCTTCTTGTTGTGTGTCGACACATTGTTCTTGGTGTCGACACTTTAACTTAGTTTCTGCAGTCTTTTGCTGAGTGTCGACACAACTCCAAGTGTCGACACTATCTGGTGTAGACTCAGCTTCACTGGGTGTCGACACAGCTCCTTGTGTCGACACTTTCTGTCTGCACTTTTCTTCACTGAGTGTCGACACAGCTCCAAGTGTCGACACTTTCTGTCTGGTGTCGACTCTGCATCCCAGATGTCGACACAATGACTCCAAGTGTCGACACTGCTTGTCTGGGTGTCGACACAAGCTTTCTTGAGTGTCGACACTTTCCCTCTGGGTGTCGACACATGAACTTATAAACTTTTTGCTTCAGTCCAGTAATTACTTGACCTGCACAAGAAAACTCAACATACATCAAATACATTATGATGTATATCATTGAGTTGGGTGAGGCTTCTTCAAATCAGGTACATTTAGCCAATGTACCCAACAATCTCCCCCTATTTGGAGAAGTCATAACCCTTAGTCAATGATATACACCATTCATAATTAAAAATTACAAAGTGATGTAAAGCAGGATAAAGTACAGCAGGGTAAACATAACATGTATACACATACATCATTTCAGAACAAATAAGAAATAGACATATACATATTCACAAAACAAACATGAAATATATTGATCATATATTGTTCTAACATTTGTCTTATACATTTTCAGTAGTTTACAAAAATGTTTTACATTCAAAAGATTACAAAATAATCTTCAAGTAAATTCTTAATCTATTTCTGTTCTGGTTCCTTGATAACTATTCCCTTGCCAGGTTGGACTTGAGCTTTGACAGGGATATCAACAGTTTCAGCATTAGAAGGCTTCTTGCCTTTTAGATCTTTCTTTTTGAGCTCTTCAGCTTTGATCTTCTGCCTCTCAAAATAGTGATATGGCTTAGGAAAGTACTTGCTAGGCTCCACTGCAGTAGGAGGTAGCTTTCCCATCTTTGCCTTCCTTCTGTATTGAACAATGGCTTCTTGTCTGATCTCATGTTTCCTCCATTCAGCTTCAGAAAACCATTTGTTCTTGTCATGAGTATTGTCTTTGGCAGCTTTCCAGATAGTTAATATTATATTCCTAGAGGTAGGGCTCCACTGTTCAAAGTCTGGCCTTTGTTCTGCTTGTTCCCTAAACCTCTTCTTAGACAATCTTATCTCTTCCTCCTTCTGTAATGCCTCTTGCATGGCTTCAGTAATAGGCTGAACCACTTTATCCAGAATAACATTAGACTTCCCTTCAGTTGGGCTATACATATGATGAATGTCAGCTTGCACCATTTCAAAATCTGGTGGAGGATATATCACTTGAGCTACCTCTGGTTGCTCACCTCCAAGATATGCAAGTTGAATTCCAGATTCTGCCACATTGTCATCATCACAAAGTGGAGGATAGCCCAGTGTAGCTCTGATGGAATTGGATATCCACTTTGCATGGTCAGAGCTAGCTTTGACTAAAACCCTCTCCCCCTTTATGACTTCTCTAGACATATGATCTCTGACATCATCCTTTTGAAATCTTATTTGACTATCCAAGTATCTGATTCCATCTTTAAAGTAAGGTTTGAGCTTTTGAAGTTGATCAGATATAGCTTTCTGGGAGGCTCGGATAGCAGTCTTTACAGCAGTAATTTCTTCTTGAAAGACTTTGTCAAATTCAGCTTTGATAGTAGCAGAAGATGTAGAAGGTTCAGCACCCTTGTGTAACACCTCCCCTGTAACGGACGTATAATATGGGTCCGGCCGGGGCCCCACAACATACGAACGCCACAGCTTTAGTATTAAAAGTTGATATAGCTACCCAAACTCAAAACACTTGCACAACACAGCGGAAAACCAAGCACATCTAGAAGTTATCCACTAACCAAAAGAGTAAACAAATGGCCTTAACGCCTTACATCAAATATCCAAAAGTGAACAGTCCATCAAACATGAATGTGCTCAGCACTCCTAATCTACCTCGGCATGCAAGCCGGACAAAATAGTCTCAAACATACATCAATCAAAAGTAGTGCTACAGAAGAGAAAACACTTCATGGGCTTAGGCCTTTTTGGCCGGCGTGCTAGCTCCTGCATGCGATCCTTGCCCTGTAAAAATATTAGTAACGTGGGTCAGCAAAGGCTGACCTCAAACTGTGTAACAACACATCTCCTCCCGGCCGCCCCTAACGGACCCCGGGGAACCCTCCAACCTGCAAGTCAGCACTTCATATGCAATATAAATTTCTATAAATAGAAAAGCATTAAAACAGGCTTGGATGTCTCAATCAACATACATGTTCTCTACTGGTTGAGCATATAAAGAAAGGGCCTACTATGCAACATGAATGCAACACCCGGGCTTCACCCAAGGTACCCTACAGCGTAATGCATCTAGCACAACATCACATCACTTGGGTACTCACACTTCCCCAATTGGCATAAAGCCGCAAACACTAAGGGAGTCACCTCTCCCTTAAACGGCGCACAGGCCGCCACAAGGAATTTTTGCCAAGGCCCCACCCGCTCGTGGGCTTAGCCCCGGGCTTGCCTGCAAGCTCTGACGTCTCATGTCAGGATTCCAACAAACACAGACCGACCGATTCTAAGAAGCCTTGCTGGACCCCACCCGCTCATGGCCTCTTTGCCCGGGCTTGCCCCAAGCTTGGCATTCTCGTCAGTCTCACTGAAGGGGGCTAGTCTTGCCGGGACACTCTCCACACATGACGCACATGTCACGGGATAGCCAGCCGACCACGGAGACATAGCCACGCCTTGGCACAACACAACCAAGACTAAACACATCGCAATCCCTCTTTGTACCGCAGCGTTCCCGCGCACCAAGGAAAACATCTCCAACTCGTGCGGAGCTAACCTTGTCCACCAAGGAAACCATCTCCATTCTCATACGGAGCTAACCTTGTCAAGGAAACCATCTACCACCACGAGGAGATAACCTTGTCCGGGTTCGACTACATGTACTCTTTTCAAGCAAACGGGACAATCACCACCACAACACAAACGGCATCTTGCCGCATCGGAAATCTCTACGAATCCCTAAGTTCGTATGCAACATCACTGAGTCGGACTAACGGTCGCGACTACGGCTTCACCCACCATGCCTAATCCACTAGCGAAGCGGATCTCTAATGCAAAGATATGCCGGGGACGGACTCAATCGACCCGGAAGTTTCTCTTGAAACTTGGCAAGCCAAAACCCCTCTCATTTGAGAGTTTGGTGCCCAAAAATTAGAGAAAAGAAAACTAGATGATGCTAAAACGTGCATCCTAAAGACCGAGAGGAGAGATGTCGTTACCTTCCGACTCCTCTTTCTTGCCATGGCAAAATAGCCGGATGGAAATCTTCGCAACGGTCTAAGCTTCACGGATCCGGACTCGGCTCGCGATTTGGAGCACCGAAACCCTTCCTACAGCCCAAGACCTTCTTCTTCCTCCTTGTTCTAGGTTTTCTCAAGATCTTAGAAAGAGAAACTTGGAAAACAAATGAGGGTTTCCAACCCTGAATTCGGTCTTAACTCCCCAGGAGATGGCCTGAACCGTTAGATCCCAAAACCAGAAAAAGACTGGCCGCGATTCGCCTGGAAAAATAAAAGACCTGGGCCGAACACGGCCTGGCACACGCCCGTGTCCAGGGCCGTGTGCCTCATTCGCCGTCTCAAATCGACGCGCCTGGAATCAGACACGGGCATTCGACACGCCCGTGTTCAATCTGACACGCCTGTGTCCCCAGTGACACGGCCGTGTGGCCTGCCGTGTGTCTCCAACGACACGGCCCCAACACCAACCCGAGAGGTGACACGGCCTGGGACACGTCCGTGTCCCAAGCCGTGTGCCAAGTCTCGACACCCGTCGACAGGCTTTGTGTCGACACCGCGGAAAAAACGTCGAGCGAAGATCATCGACCAAGCGGGACACGCCCTGTGACACGCCCGTGTCACAGGCCGTGTGCCCCAGTCTCGACACTCTGTCGAGCACAAAGTGTCGACACTTGGGCCAAGTGTCGACACGGCCTCGACACGCCCTGCGACACGCCCGTGTCGCAGGCCGTGTGCCTCACTCTCGACACTCTGTCGAGCACAAAGTGTCGACACTTGGGCCGAGTGTCGACACGGCCTCGACACGCCCTGCGACACGCCCGTGTCGCAGGCTGTGTGCCTCCTGCCAGAACCCAAAAATTTTCAGCACTGCAGACTGAACCTCTTGCAAAAACTGGGGTGTTACAACTCTCCCCCACTTAACAGAATTTCGTCCCGAAATTTCAAAACAAAAGAGGTACAAAACTTAAATTGTACCTGACAAAAATAGTTCTGGATAGTCTTCTAACATGGCCCGTTCTCGCTCCCAAGAGAACTCCTCACGACCGCAGTTGTCCCAACGAACTTTCACCAGTTTAACTTCTTTATTCCGCAACTGCCGAATCTCCGAATCCTCTATAGCGATTGGAAGGACTCGCGTACTCAAGTCTTCCTCAATCGGCACCGATGCCTGCTCAATCACCACGCTAGCCTCCGCCAAGGCTTTCCTCAACACGGAGACGTGGAAGACGTCATGCAATCCACTCAAATCTGCGGACAACGCCAACCGATAGGCTGCTTCTCCTACCCGCTCAACAATTTCAAAAGGCCCCAAAAACCTTGGACTCAACTTCTTGAGTCGGCGAACCCGTGAGACGCCTTTGAACGGCTTGACCTTCAGATAAACCCAATCACCAACTGCAAATTCCAACTTCCGGTGACGAGCATTAAAATATTTCGCTTGCCTGTCTTGAGCCACCTTCATACGCTCTTGGATGGTCCGTACCATCTCACAAGCGTCAACTACCGCATCCTTTCCCAAAAGTTTGGTGTCTCCCGCCTCTGCCCAAGACATTGGCGTTCGACACCGCCTCCCATACAAAGCTTCGTAAGGCGCCATCTTTATACTAGCTTGAAACTGTTGTTGTACGCAAATTCTACCATGAAGAGGTGATCCTCCCACCTCTTGCCAAAATCAAGAACGCACATCCTCAACATATCCTCCATAGTACGGTTCGTCCTCTCCGTTTGTCCATCGGTTTGAGGGTGGAACGCCGTACTGAACTTTAGCTTCGTGCCCAAGCTCTTCTGAACAAGTCTCCAGTCCTTGGACGTAAACCGTCCATCGCGATCACTGACTATGCTCTGCGGAATTCCGTGCAGTCGCACAATGTTGCGAACATACAACTCCACCAGCTTCTCCACGTTGTCCTCTTTATGGTTCGGGATGAAGTGAGCCACCTTGGTTAGGCGATCCACGATCACCCAAATAGCATCATTACCATGCTGCGATCTAGGCAAACCATGCACAAAGTCCATGGAAATGTCCTCAAATTTCCACTCAGGAATTGGAAGGGGCTTCAGGAACCCGCCCGGTTTCTGACATTCGGCCTTCACCAAGGCACATGTTTGGCAACGACTCACATACAAAGCCACATCTCGCTTCAACCCCGGCCACCAAAAGGATTTCTTCATATCCAAGTACATCTTTGTACTGCCCGGGTGAATGGAGTACTTTGAGAAGTGAGCCTCAAACATCAACTCCTCACGGAGCTTGCCAAACTGCGGTACACAAACCCTTCTGCCCTTCCTCAGAATCCCATCAATCATCTCCCAGGTGCTGCTCTCGCCCGTTTGAGCCTCCAACACAAAAGGTTGAAACTCCACATCCAACCGAGTCGCTTCCCGAATACGATCGGACAAGTCGCTTTGCACTTCAATCCAGTTCAACCGAGCCACGCTAGACTCGCCTTTCGCAACACATTCCAACCCAAGGGACTCCCACTCCCGAACCAACCGCTCATCATGAGCTTCGATCCAATTTCCTTGCCCCGAGTACTTTCTACTCAACGCATCCGCTACCACGTTGGCCTTACCCGGCGTATACTGAATCGCCACTTCGTAGTCTCCAAGAAACTCAATCCATCTGCGTTGCCGCATATTCAAGTCCTTTTGATCTAAGAGATACTTCAGGCTTTTATGGTCCGTGAAGATCTCCACCCTTGCGCCATAAACATAATGCCGCCAAATTTTCAGTGCGAAGATTACCGCCGCCAGCTCCAAATCATGGACGGGGTAATTCCTCTCATGAGGCTTCAGCTGTCTAGACCCAAAAGCTATCACCTTACCATGCTGCACTAACACGCAACCCAAACCGCATCCCGATGCGTCACTGAAAATTTGAAATCCATCGGTCCCTTGCGGTAAACTCAGGATCGGAGCCATCATAAGCCTCTCCTTCAGGGCCTCAAATGCTTGACCGCACTCTTGGGTCCACACAAATTTATGGTCTTTGCGAGTGAGAGAGGTGAGGGGTAGAGCTATCTTCGAGAAATTCTCCACGAATCTCCTATAATACCCGGCTAGTCCAAGAAAACTTCGGACTTCCGCCACGGTCCTCAACACCGGCCAATCTCTGATGGCCTCCACCTTCGCTGGATCCACTGCCACCCCATCACCACTAATCACGTGGCCCAAAAATGCCACCTTCTCCAACCAAAACTCGCATTTGGAGAATTTTGCATACAACTCGTTCTCCCTCAACACTTGCAAAACTATTCTCAAGTGGGTCTCATGCTCCACTTCCGATTTGGAATACACCAAAATGTCATCAATGAAAACAACCACAAAAGAATCCAAGTATTCCCGGAATACTCGATTCATCAGATCCATGAACACCGATGGTGCGTTCGTCAGCCCGAACGGCATCACCGTAAACTCAAAGTGCCCATACCTTGTCCCAAAAGCAGTCTTGGGTATGTCCTCGTCCCGAATTCGTAGCTGATAGTATCCCGACTTCAAGTCCAACTTCGAATATACCACTGACCCCACCAATTGGTCAAACAGGTCATCTATCCGAGGGATCAGATACTTATTCTTAACGGTCAACTTATTAAGCTCTCGGTAGTCTATGCACAGGCGCATGCTACCGTCTTTCTTCTTAACAAACAACACCGGTGCGCTCCACGGTGAAGAACTGGGTCTAATATACCCTTGCTCCAACAGTTCCTGTAACTGTACCTTAAGTTCCGCTAACTCCTTAGGTGCCATCCTAAAAGGGGGACGTGACACCGGTCTAGCCTCCGGCATTAACTCGATCGAGAAGTCGATCTCCCGCCGAGGAGGCGCTCCAGGAAGTTCATCCGGGAACACATCCTTGAACTCTGCCACCACAGGCACTTCCTCAATCGACAGTTGGGAGAGACGAACCTCCAATAACGCTACAAGCGCTACACCACCCTGGTTAACCGCCCGCACCAGCTGCATGACCGATATCAGGGAACAGGCCACTCCACCAAGGCCCTTAAACTTGACTTCTAATTGCCCTTTACTCCTTAAGGTCACCACCTTAGAAAGGCAATCAATACTGGCGCGCTGCTCTGCAAGCCAGTCCATACCCAAAATGACATCGAACTCTACTAATGGTAACACTGCCGCTTCCAGAGCGAAGACAACTCCGTCTAGCTCCCAACAAATGCGCCCTTTAGCCCCGGTGGTCATAGATGACCCATTGGGCATGCGCACTTTCAGCTCTGCTCCCGACGAGAAAGACTCAACTCCTATTCTCCGGATGAAGCTCTCCGCAAGAAAGGAGTGCGATGCTCCCGTATCAAACAACACCCTAGCGGGGTATCCGGAAACTAACACGAAGCCTACAACATAGACATTACACAAAAGTCTAAAAGGATGAAGCATAAAATTTAAACTTAAATTCTCTTCATACCTGTCACCACATCAGTTTGGCGGATCGCTTCTTGCTGTCCAAGGTTGTAAGCCCTTGGTTGCACCGGTTGGAACCGAGAAGCGCTCGACTCCGCCATCTTTCCTTTCTCTGCAGCACTGGGGCCCGAGCGCACAGACTGCTCCTGCTTTGACTCTTGCCCCGCTCCCCCTTGCTGACAAGCACGGGCTATGTGCCCAACCTTCCCGCAGTTGTAGCACGTCGGCGGTCCCCTAGAGTAGGAACCCCCAGGCGTCCAGTTGCTCCTCTCACCAGATCTGGAAGTGTAAGGCTTCTTCCTCCACCTACTCCCATCAGACTTTCCATGAGATTGGGAAGGCTTCCCTTCCCCTTGCTTGGGAGTAAAACCCTTACGGCGTTGGGTTCGCTCCAAATCATTCTCCAAACTCCTGGCGGCTTCAACTAGCTCATTAAATCCCGCCCTCTTCATGGAGATGAGGGGTTGTCTCAGATTTTCCCTCAACCCTTGGTAGAAGAGGTTATCCCTCTCTACATCATCCGCCATTGTCGTTCCCGCATAACGACCCAAACGGGTGAACTCTTGCACGTACTCATCCACTGTCTTGTCTCGCTGCATTAGATGCAGAAACTGCCTCTGCAGGGCCAATCGTGTTGAAACTGGGATATACCTCTTAAGAAAAGCGTCCCCGAACTCTTCCACTGACGGGGTGCGTCCCGGAAACTGGCGGCCGCTATGGCTCACCCACCACAACTTGGCGTCTCCTTCCAACATGAACGCCGCATACTCAGCTTTCTTTTCCTCTGGCGTCTCTGCCGCCCTCAACAGTTCTTGAATGCGAACCCACCAGTCCTCCGCATCCGTTGGCGTTCCAACACCCTTGAAAGACGGGGGATGGAAACTCAGGAAATACTTCATGTGTCGGTCTCCATGTCCGACAACTACCCTCTCCGCCAAAGGCTCCACTCGCCTGGCTTCTGCTCCTGGCACGGCCGTTGCCGTATCTGGTGTGGCAGGGGCTGCCACCTGAGCCGCTGCTGCAGCTTGAGCTGCCACCATCGCTTCTGCAAGCATGCGGCAGAAGTCGGCCGGGTCTACACCCGTGCCCAAAAGACCTGGAGCAGTAGCACTGCTCGCCGAGAGATCATCCCTTGCTCTTGAAGTGCCCGCCTCGTTGCTTGCACTCTTCAGGAAGACAAGAAATAAGGGATTAGTCTCCAATCTCAAGACTAAAACATAAGGACACTCATGGTCCCGCGTTACTCTTATGTGGATAACTTCTCTACGCACTGACCTTGAATCTAACCTCCCTCTGATACCAAATTGTAACACCTCCCCTGTAATGGACGTATAATATGGGTCCGGCCGGGGCCCCACAACATACGAACGCCACAGCTTTAGTATTAAAAGTTGATATAGCTACCCAAACTCAAAACACTTGCACAACACAGCGGAAAACCAAGCACATCTAGAAGTTATCCACTAACCAAAAGAGTAAACAAATGGCCTTAACGCCTTACATCAAATATCCAAAAGTGAACAGTCCATCAAACATGAATGTGCTCAGCACTCCTAATCTACCTCGGCATGCAAGCCGGACAAAATAGTCTCAAACATACATCAATCAAAAGTAGTGCTACAGAAGAGAAAACACTTCATGGGCTTAGGCCTTTTTGGCCGGCGTGCTAGCTCCTGCATGCGATCCTTGCCCTGTAAAAATATTAGTAACGTGGGTCAGCAAAGGCTGACCTCAAACTGTGTAACAACACATCTCCTCCCGGCCGCCCCTAACGGACCCCGGGGAACCCTCCAACCTGCAAGTCAGCACTTCATATGCAATATAAATTTCTATAAATAGAAAAGCATTAAAACAGGCTTGGATGTCTCAATCAACATACATGTTCTCTACTGGTTGAGCATATAAAGAAAGGGCCTACTATGCAACATGAATGCAACACCCGGGCTTCACCCAAGGTACCCTACAGCGTAATGCATCTAGCACAACATCACATCACTTGGGTACTCACACTTCCCCAATTGGCATAAAGCCGCAAACACTAAGGGAGTCACCTCTCCCTTAAACGGCGCACAGGCCGCCACAAGGAATTTTTGCCAAGGCCCCACCCGCTCGTGGGCTTAGCCCCGGGCTTGCCTGCAAGCTCTGACGTCTCATGTCAGGATTCCAACAAACACAGACCGACCGATTCTAAGAAGCCTTGCTGGACCCCACCCGCTCATGGCCTCTTTGCCCGGGCTTGCCCCAAGCTTGGCATTCTCGTCAGTCTCACTGAAGGGGGCTAGTCTCGCCAGGACACTCTCCACACATGACGCACATGTCAAGGGATAGCCAGCCGACCACGGAGACATAGCCACGCCTTGGCACAACACAACCAAGACTAAACACATCGCAATCCCTCTTTGTACCGCAGCGTTCCCGCGCACCAAGGAAAACATCTCCAACTCGTGCGGAGCTAACCTTGTCCACCAAGGAAACCATCTCCATTCTCATACGGAGCTAACCTTGTCAAGGAAACCATCTACCACCACGAGGAGCTAACCTTGTCCGGGTTCGACTACAAGTACTCTTTTCAAGCAAACGGGACAATCACCACCACAACACAAACGGCATCTTGCCGCATCGGAAATCTCTACGAATCCCTAAGTTCGTATGCAACATCACCGAGTCGGACTAACGGTCGCGACTACGGCTTCACCCACCATGCCTAATCCACTAGCGAAGCGGATCTCTAATGCAAAGATATGTCGGGGACGGACTCAATCGACCCGGAAGTTTCTCTTGAAACTTGGCAAGCCAAAACCCCTCTCATTTGAGAGTTTGGTGCCCAAAAATTAGAGAAAAGAAAACTAGATGATGCTAAAACGTGCATCCTAAAGACCGAGAGGAGAGATGTCGTTACCTTCCGACTCCTCTTTCTTGTCATGGCAAAATAGCCGGATGGAAATCTTTGCAACGGTCTAAGCTTCACGGATCCGGACTCGGCTCGCGATTTGGAGCACCGAAACCCTTCCTACAGCCCAAGACCTTCTTCTTTCTCCTTGCTCTAGGTTTTCTCAAGATCTTAGAAAGAGAAACTTGGAAAACAAATGAGGGTTTCCAACCCTGAATTCGGTCTTAACTCCCCAGGAGATGGCCTGAACCGTTAGATCCCAAAACCAGAAAAAGACTGGCCGCGATTCGCCTGGAAAAATAAAAGACCTGGGCCGAACACGGCCTGGCACACGCCCGTGTCCAGGGCCGTGTGCCTCATTCGCCATCTCAAATCGACGCGCCTGGAATCAGACACGGGCATTCGACACGCCCGTGTTCAATCCGACACGCCCGTGTCCCCAGTGACACGGCCGTGTGGCCTGCCGTGTGTCTCCAACGACACGGCCCCAACACCAACCCGAGAGGTGACACGGCCTGGGACACGCCCGTGTCCCAATCCGTGTGCCAAGTCTCGACACCCGTCGACAGGCTTTGTGTCGACACCACGGAAAAACGTCGAGCGAAGATCGTCGACCAAGCGGGACACGCCCGTGTCACAGGCCGTGTGCCCCAGTCTCGACACTCTGTCGAGCACAAAGTGTCGACACTTGGGCCAAGTGTCGACACGGCCTCGACACGCCCTGCGACACGCCCGTGTCGCAGGCCGTGTGCCTCACTCTCGACACTCTGTCGAGCACAAAGTGTCGACACTTGGGCTGAGTGTCGACACGGCCTCGACACGCCCTGCGACACGCCCGTGTCGCAGGCCGTGTGCCTCCTGCCAGAACCCAAAAATTTTCAGCACTGCAGACTGAACCTCTTGCAAAAACTGGGGTGTTACACCTTGTTCTTTAACTCAGTGACAATAGCATTATGTGAAGCTGTAAGATTGTCATTCATTCTAAGTTGATTTTCAAGAACATATCCTTGTTTCAATGCTATATCATCCACCTGTGCCTTGATCTTTTCCTGGTGGGTGGCCAAGTACACCACTGCATTGCCACCCTTGTGGAAACATTCAATCATCTCCTTCTTGTTGAGGTTCATCTCAAACCTGATAGACTTTATGTCCTGGGCAAGATCAAATTGGAGTGCTTTCTGCCCTTCATCTATATACATCTCTATGGCCTGCCTTTGCTCATCCAACTTTATCTGTAGTGCAACCATTAAAGCACTATAATCAGCAGTTGGAGTTTGCTGAACTATAGGCTGTGGTGCAATTGATTGTAAAGCCTTTTTTGTAACTTTGACTCCTTCTCTTGAAGACAAACAATTTCTTCTTCTTTGCCCTAGCACTCTCCTCATCTTCAGAGGCAGAAGTGCTGGCTATGTCAACCCTATCCTTAGGGCTTTGAGGCTTCTCTTTCTGCACTTCAGGTGCCTTCTCAGTTTCCTGCCTAATAGGCTCTTCCAGAACTTGTACTTACTCCCCCTCAAGAGCAGCATTCTCTTCTGCAGCAGTATCAGCTTCCTTATCAAAATCTGCTTGATCCAGATTTAGGAACAAGTCTTCCATTGTGTATTCTGGTGGTGAAGAAGCTGGAGAAGTTCTTGGTTCTTCAACCACAGGATCAGGAATCACTTGTACAGCAGATGTGTCATCTTCAACAACATCTGGTACAGGACTATCCAGCTGAGTTTGCTGAGGAACATCAGATAAATCAGCATCTTCTATAAGATATTCTAAATTATTTAGGTCAGTGAGTACCTCTTGTATGATGGTTGTGGCTTGCTCACTTTCCAGTGTAGAGGGTTCTTCTACAACTGGAGGCTCCCCCTGGCTGTGATCCCTGTGGATGGGGCTAGCTTGAGGCAGCTCCCCCTAGATCTCAGCAGCCTCTTGAGGAGCAGGAGATTTCACTACAGTCTCTTCCTCTTGGTCATCTGGAGTGAAAACAACTTGTTCTTCACTTTCAGAACTGCTGGAGGACTCTTGTGCCACTGGAGCAGTTTTTCTCTTTTTCTTTGGAGGAATCTCCTTCTCAGTAACTGCCTTCTCTGGGGTTGGCATTTCCTTGGACAACACCCTGTCCCATCTAGAAAAGATCCTTAGATACATCTTCCTCATATGATTTATCTTGCTTCCTGCAGCAGTACTCATTACCTCTGGTATCACACCAGCTAGGTATAGACTAATGATTCTGCCCAGATTGGGCTTCTTCAAGCTCTCCTTAATCTTCTCATAAACCACTATAGACCAGTCTGTTTTCAGAGTGAAGATTATCCTTGTCATGATTCCAAACATATAGACAGACACTCTGTCATGCCCTCCAGGCTTGCTGAGTAAGACCTTTCCCACTATATCAGAGAGGAATTTGCCTTGAGTATTCATCCCTTTCCTGTTAAAAACAGAACCTATCTTCATTTTTGGATCAAGTCCACACCAGGTTAGAGCTTCCCTGGTCCTTGAAGCTGTAACTTCTTCTTCTTCTTGAGTTTTTGGAAGCTGTAGAATCTTCCTCAGACTTTTGGGGATACCTTAACCCTTGCACCATGAACTCTGGATTTGATTTTGTATCCAGATTCATATATCTGAGCTCCATTAAGGAATTCAAGCACCTCCTTCTTACATATCTTAGTAGGTTCAGACACTAGATATTCTAGTCCAGAATCGGCGACTAGGGTTACTACCGCCTGGATTTCTTGATCTGCTTCTTCAAACGCGCCGCGCACCAGCTCATATCCTTCGTTAACGTTCTCCTCTAGCTTAGGCGCCATTAGGGTTTGTAGAATTTATCTTTAGAAAAGAGAGGTGTCGACACAGAAGTTTGAGTCTCGAAACTGTGAAAGCGTGTCGACAAACAAAGACAGAACCCTATTTATACCTTTCTGATTTTGAAGATGAACAGGCGGGACAGCTAACTTAAAATGTGTCGACACTGGCAATAAGTGTCGACACTGACTTATAATGTCTCGACACATATGTGTCGACACAAGTTTAGTCAACAGATTTTATGTGTCGACACTTGGTTATGTGTTGACACAACATAACTCGACACATTGTCGAGACTTTACTTAGAAAAATTCTGAGTAAAACATAAGTATCGACACCACTTTGGATGTGTCGACACCTACTGGACATGTGTCGACACTAACATTCTGAAGTGTCGACACCAACATCCTAGATGTGTCGACACCTTTTTCCTGAAGTGTCGACACCACTATTCTGTGTCGACATAGACTTGTTTTTGTGTCGACACCTTTTTACTTGGCCAATTTTAATTCTGTAAACTTATTCTAAGTTTATCATTCCTAGTTCAATTTTGAATCTATTGAACTTAGCTTCTTCTAGGGGCTTAGTAAACATATCGGCTATTTGATTATCAGTTTTAACATATTCTAATAAAATATCTTCTCTTTCTACATGCTCCCTAAGAAAATGATATTTAATCTCAATATGTTTTGTTCTACTATGAGATACAAGGTTATTAGCTATTGAAATAGCACTTGTAGAATCACAGAAAAGTGGAGTTCTACTTACCTGAAATCCATAGTCCTCTAGCTGATGTTGAATCCACAGAAGTTGAGCACAGTAACTTCCTGCAGCCACATACTCTGACTCAGCTGTGGAGATAGCCACACTGGTTTGCTTTTTGCTACTCCATGAAATTAGTCTCCCACCTAGGAATTGACAGGTTCCAGTAGTGCTCTTTCTATCCTCTTTGCATCCTGCAAAGTCTGCATCTGAATAACCTGTTAGATCAAAATCTTCATTCCTAGGGTACCAGAGGCCTAGATAGGGAGTGCCCTTTAGATATCTCAATATTCTTTTGACTGCTGTCAAATGAGACTCTTTAGGGCAGGCTTGATACCTGGCACAAACACATGTAGCATACATGATGTCAGGTCTATTAGCAGTCAAGTATAATAGGGATCCAACTATCCCTCTATACAAGGTTTCATCTACAGGTTTCCCTGCATCATCCTTGCTAAGAGACATACTTGACCCCATAGGAGTCTTCATGGTGCTGGATGAATCCATACCATACTTCCTTATGAGTTCTAGGGTGAACTTTGACTGACAAATGGACAAACCACTCTCAGTCTGTTTAACTTGGAGACCCAAGAAAAACTTCATCTCTCCCATACTACTCATCTCAAACTGACCTTGCATAAGTTTTGCAAACTTTTTGCAAAGGCTGCTTTCAGTAGACCCAAATATAATGTCATCTACATATATTTGTACTAGTATGACTTTGCCTCTAGATTCCCTAAGGAATAGAGTCTTATCTATTTTCCCTCTTGAGAACTTGTTCTCAATGAGGAAACTAGATAGGGTTTCATACCAAGCCCTAGGGGCTTGCTTTAACCCATATAAAGCTTTCCTAAGTCTATAGACATGATGAGGTAGAGTTGGATCAACAAAACCTGAAGGCTGTTCCACATAGACTTCTTTCTTAAGATTACCATTTAGGAATGCTGACTTGACATCCATCTGGTAAACCTTGAATCCTTGATAGGTTGCATAGGCCAAGAACATCCTTATGGCTTCCAGTCTGGCTACTGAAGCAAAGGTTTGATCAAAGTCAATACATTCTTCTTGCCTATATCCTTTAGCAACCAGTCTAGCCTTATTCTTAATGATGACCCCTTGTTCATCCATCTTATTCCTGTAGATCCACTTAGTTCCTATTACATTGTGGTCTTTAGGTTTAGGAACAAGTTCCCAGACCTTGCACCTCTTGAACTGATTAAGCTCTTCTTGCATTGCTTCAGTCCATTGTGGATCTTGTATTGCTTCTTCAAATTTCTTAGGTTCAACTTGAGACAGGAAACTGGAGTAGATTGTTGTATTCATGTATCTGCTCCTGGTTTGTACTCCTTGTCTTGGATCTCCAATAATCTGCTCTACTGGATGATCTCTTAGATGCCTGTTGGCTGGAGGCATCCTTACTTCTGGTTGAACCTCTTCAGCATCTCCATCATGCTGTACTCCTTGTATTTCTTCAGCAATTGGCACATGTAGTTCTCCCCCTGGACAACAGCTACTCTCCTCTCCTTGCTGTCTTGCAGCAGGCACTTCTTCTATAGTAAGCTTGTCCATTTTCTTTGATAAACCTGTGGGGCTGCATACAGTACTAGACAACTCATTGTTAATAAGTTTAGTCTCATCAAAAACTACATGCACAGATTCTTCTACAACTTGTGTAGTCAAGTTGTAGACTCTATAAGCCTTACTATTATTGCTGTACCCAACAAAAATTCCCTCTTGGGACTTGGCAGCAAACTTAGTTAAGTAAGACTTCCCATTGTTAAGTATGAAGCATTTGCAACCAAAGATCCTGAAGTAGGATAGGTTTGGTTTCCTGCCTTTCACAACTTCATAGGGGGTCTTGTTTAGCCCTTTAGTGATGGTAGCCCTATTTATAACATGACATGCAGTGTTAACTGCTTCAGCCCAGAAATACTCTGGCAGTGATGTATCACTTAATAGGGTCCTACCAGCCTCTATCAAGGTCCTATTTTTCCTCTCAGCAATGCCATTTTGCTGAGGTATTCTAGGTGAAGAGAATTCTTGAAATATCCCAAAGTCTTCACATAGTTTTGTCATGCTATCAGACTGAAATTCAGTACCATGGTCACTTCTAATTTTGACCACTGTACTATTTAGTTCATTCTGAATTTGCTTGACAAAGCTATAGAAGACACTAGGAGTTTCAGATTTCTGTCTTAAGAAGAACACCCAGGAAAACCTTGAGTAGTCATCTACAACTACAAAGGTATAGACCTTCCTACCTAAGCTGTGAACTGGCATTGGACCAAAGAGATCCAAGTGCAAGAGGTATAAACACCTCACAGCATCTTTGTTTTCTATGCTTCTAAAGGTGGATTTAGTCTGCTTGCCCTTTTGACAAGCTGAGCAAATACCATCTTTGACACACTTAACTTGAGGACCATTCCTCACTAACTCTTTGCTAAAGAGTTTGCTAATAGTCTTGTAGTTAAGATGGGCAAGCCTCTTGTGCCATTTGACACAATGAGAGACTGTCTCATCAGCTACAAGACAAACTGGAGAACCATTGTTCTCAATCATAATGTCTAGGCACTAGACATTCCTTTTCCTATAACCTGTCAAAATGATCTCTTGATCACTTGACCTCTTGATATGACAACCATTTTTAACAAATGAGATGTCATACCCTACATCACTTAAGTGACTTATACTTATTAGGTTGTGTTTCAACCCTTTAACATAAGCCACTTGAGTAATGGTAACCAAGTTTGTAGAAATGTTACCAAACCCTTTGATGATTCCTTTTTCAGAACCACCAAAGGTTACTTTTGGACCATCTTTTATTGGAATATAGTCCTTTAGTAATCCTCTTGTTCCAGTCATATGTCTGGAACATCTACTGTCCAAGTACCATGTTGGGGTATGACCACTTGGACTCACCTGCAAAACAGATTAATGAACCTTAGAACCCAAAGAATTCTTGGGTCCTTGGTACTTGTTAGTCTGCAATCTGACAAAGCTACCCACTGGCTTTCCAACAAGTAGTTTGGTACTCACTTTGGCACTAGTATTGTGCCAACAGTCCACTACAAAATGGTCAACTTTGCCACAACACCAACATTCAAACTTATTGTACCTTTGCTTAGGTACTGCCTTGGCTGTCTTGTGTACAGCAGGCTTGTTGAATGTTGGGGCTTTGCCCTTGGACTTAGACTTGGACTGCTCAGTCCATGTAGGTCTGATAAAGCCCAGTCCAGCCTTGCCTTTATGATGAACAAATTCATCAATTAAAGGTAACACTGACTTAGGTTTAGAAAACCTAGCAACAAGCTCTCTCTCTCTTTCTGAAGATTGATCTCCAGACTCTTGATTTGATCATTTTTAAATGATATAGTACCCATTTGAATCACTATTATGTGCTTCAACCTGGCTATCTCATTCAGTTTTTGATCAAAAGACTTCTCAAAATCTGTTGCTGCAGCTTTAAGAATAGCAATTTCCTTTGCCTGACTTTTGGCTAGGGTCTTGCTTTTCTTGTAAGCCTGCAACAGCACCTTATATTCATCTATAAGCTGATGAATATCACCCTCAGACTCAGATACACTTTCATCACTTGATGAAGATGAATCTGAATCTGAACTGGAACAAGAAACTGAACTTAGAGTTGAACTTTGTACCTTACTGGGTCCTGGCTGCTCCAGGATTTTGTCACTCTCAGTCAAAGCCATTAGCCCTTGGCAAAGACTGTCTTCTTGTTCATAAATAGACTTCATGATCTGCATGAATTCTTCTTCTTCTTCTTCTTCAGCAAACAGCCCTATGTAGGCCTCAGCCTCAGACTCAGTTTCTGAAGAAGAGATATCTGATAGAGTCTTCTCCTTCTTTGCAACAAAAGACTTCTCTTTCTTGCCTTTGAAGTGAGGCTTTTTCCTGTCACCAGATTCCTTTCTCTTCTCTAGACAATCTGCAATAACATGGCCCTGTCTATTGCAGCAATATCACACTATCTTTGAACCAGTTGCCTTGCTTGACTTTGTCCTCTTCCTGTCTTTCTTTGAAGGCTTTTTCTCCTGATAAAAGACTTCCTTTCCCTTTGAAGTAGGAGGTCTTTGTAACACCCCCTATCCGTCGCATAGCATATAGCAGTAGGTCCGGCCGGGGCCCGACGCCATATACCACAGACAGACCGGGTGGTTACGTATGGAAACCATCCAACCAATCTTAACGTCCTACACAGAGCATTCTAGCGGAAGCAATTTATAAGAGTTACAAATCAAGAACCCAGCACAAGCATGAATGTCCACTAAAACCAAAAGGAATGTCATTACAAAATACTCAAAAGTCGGCCTTAAGGCCTTACAAGATGTTTCATTTGTCTATTACATGATTTACCAACCTCGGCACGCAGGCCGGCCATACATGAATAAAATAGAAAACATTTCCACTTGGGCCTTCGAGGGCCAGCTTCGCAAAAAGGGCTTTAGCCCGCTATTGACCGCTTGGTCCAGCTGCACCTGCAAGCAAACAAACCACCGCACGGTGGCAAACAAAGCAACGGTCAGCAATGCTGACCAAATTATAACGATCCCGCCCCCAACTCGGGGCGGCGATGCTCCTTCCCTGCATTTCATTAGCACAAGCGAGCAATGCATATTAACATAGCCATTTCATCACAGACGTTGGCTCATACGGCCACACGTCCCGTGCACTCAGGGCACATTCTCGGCGAACCGGTCGATGTCACGTCAATTGAAGCCATTAACATTCCGGACTCACCACCGCCACTTAGACGGCCATTCCTATGAGCAATTTGTCTTCATGGTATTGGTCACGTCAATTTAAGCCATCGACCACCGAAGACTCACATCTATGCCAACGGCGAGTGCCATGTACTTTAGGTCTCTCTAACCCGAACGACATAGAGCGGGTACGGCTCCATCTAACTCGTGCTCACATCGCAACGGCAATTTAAGCCATATGCGCGGGTCAAACTTTCACCGAGTCCCATTCTATCACAAGTCACATAACCCCGTTATGTTCAAGTTGGCTCTCAGGCCACCAAGTTGGCAAGACCTCGTGTCCGCCCAGTTTTCCGGGTGCACCTTTGGGTTAGTCCCCAAGGCTCCCTGCTGCAATCTACCGCGTAGAAAACCCGAAAAACACCAAATAGCACGGAGTCTTCTCCGGCCTTATGCAATGCAACATCACCGATCCGAACTACATGTCCGGGTAGGCTTCAACCAAAATGCCTATGTCCGTTCTCGCATACGGACGCTAAACAACGGGGACTTTACATATCTACCCGAAGGAACGCCTCCAACTCTTCGCCAACTCGCGAGAGAGGGCTTCCTATGCTAAGAAAGAGAGCTATCATGCTCAAAAGTGAGGATCGTTACCCTTGCGGTCCTCTTTGGCGCCATCGAAAAGTAATCGGATGGAAATCACCGCACTTGCGTTGCCTCCGTGGATCCGGAGTCGGCTTGCGATTCGGAGCTCCGAAGCTCCTCCAATGGCGGATCTAGCTCCTCTTCTTCTTGCCTTAGCTTTTCTTTCTCCAAGGGTTTGGAGAGATAACAAGTGGAAAAAGTGAGGGTTTTCTAAGTCAAAACCCGGGTATATCCCTTCAGGAACAACCCCCAGCCATTGGATCCTCAGTCAAAGAAATGAACGGCTTCGATTCGGGACTGAAATGCCCAATCTGGGCCGAACACGGCCTGGCACACGCCCGTGTCCAGGGCCGTGTGCCTCATTCGCCGTCAAAATCGAATCACCTGGAACCTCACACGGGTCTCGAACACGCCCGTGTTCGAGCTGACACGCCCGTGTTCCAACTGACACGGCCATGTAGCTGGCCGTGTACCCCATGATTTTCTCCCGTTTTCAACCCGAGCACTGCACGGGTTCTAGGACACGCCCGTGTCCTTGCCCGTGTCACCTTGACACGCCTGGGCTCCAGGCCGTGTACAAGGTCTCGGCACTTCGCGGCTAAGTGTCGACACGGGTCGACACGCCCTGCGACACGCCCGTGTCGCAGGCCGTGTTCCATGTCTCGACACACTGTCGACACCAAAGTGTCGACTTCGCGGGACGAGTGTCGACACGGGTTGACACGCCCTGCGACACGCCCGTGTCGCAGGCCGTGTGCCGTGTCTCGACACAACGTCGAAGCACTGTGTCGACTTCACGGCTAAGTGTCGACACGGGTCGACACGCCCTGCGACACGCCCGTGTCGCAGGCCGTGTGCCCAGTCTCGACACAATGTCGAGACCAAAGTGTCGACTTCACGCCTTAGTGTCGACACAGGCTTGACACGCCCTGGGACACGCCCGTGTCCCAGGCCGTGTGCCTGCAGCCAGAACTCAAACTGGCCCAAATTATTCCCCTCTGCTCCTTTGAGTTTCGGGGCGTTACAACTCTACCCCTCTTAAAAGAATTTCGCCCACGAAATTACATTAAGGGAAAAACATGTACAAACTTAAATTTGTACCTGAGCGGAACAACTCCGGATATTCGTCAAGCATCGTCTGCTCTCGCTCCCAAGAGAGCTCCTCACGACCGCAATTGTCCCACCGGACTTTGACCATCCTGATCTCTTTATTGCGTAGCCGCTTGACCTCCGAGTCCTCAATCCGCACGGGCTTGACTTTAGTCGTTAGCCCACTATCCACCGGCACTTGATTGGCCGCGATCACTTGCGTAGGCTCTTGCACCGCCTTCCGAAGCACCGAAATATGGAATACATCATGTAATCCACTTAGCTCCACTGAAAGCTTCAGCCGATAGGCCGCTTCTCCTACTCGCTCCAGAACCTCGAACGGTCCAAGGTACCTCGGGCTTAGCTTTTTCAATCGCCGCACCCGCGAGACACCCTTGAACGGCTTGATCTTCACGTATACATAATCGCCCACAGCGAACTCCACGTTCCTGTGCTTGGCATTATAGTACTTTGCTTGTCGGTCCTGAGCGATAAGCAACCTCTCCCGAATGGTTCTCACCAACGAAGTAGCATCCTCCACTTCCGATCGCTTATACAACTTCGACTCGCCCGTTTCTAACCAAGACAACGGCGTGCGACATCGTCTACCATAAAGGGCCTCGAAAGGCGCCATCTGAATACTTGCTTGGTAGCTATTGTTGTATGCGAACTCCACCAAATAAAGGTGGTCCTCCCATTGCTTTCCAAAGTCCAAGACACACATGCGAAGCATGTCTTCCATGGTTCTATTGACCCTCTCGGTCTGCCCATCCGTTTGCGGATGGAAGGCTGTGCTAAACTTCAGCTTTGTTCCCAACATTTGCTGCACCAGCCTCCAATCATTGGACGTGAACCGCCCATCACGGTCACTCACGATGCTGCGGGGCACACCATGAAGCCGTACTATATTATCCACATAAAGCTTCGCCAGCTTCTCCACCGGATCATCCTTCCTATGCGGAATAAAATGCGACACCTTTGTTAATCGATCGACCACCACCCAAATGGCGTCGTTCCCCTTCTGCGACCTTGGCAAACCATGCACAAAGTCCATAGAGATGTCGTCGAATTTCCACTCCGGAATAGGCAAGGACTTAAGAAATCCTCCCGGCTTTTGGCACTCCGCCTTTACCAAGGCGCAAGTTTGGCACTTCGCTACATATAGCGCCACATCCTTTTTTCAAACCCGACCACCAAAATAGCTTCTTAACATCACGGTACATCTTCGTGCTCCCCGGGTGAATCGAGTACTTGGTATGGTGCGCCTCGTACAACAACTCCGCCCGTAAACTGCCCTCACTTGGGACGCACAAACGACCGTCTTTCCACAACAATCCGTCCTCCACAACGAATTGGGAATTTGACTCATCCAGAGCCTCTATCATGAACTGCTTCATATGAGCATCCATATCCAAAGCCTGCCGAATCCGATCAGCCAGGTCATATTGGACTTCAGTCCAATTCAGCACTGCTTCAGCACTAGATTGTCTATCCACACAAACAATCTCCAACGCCTCCAGCTCCTGCACCAACCGCTCATCATGCACTGATAGCCAATTGGCTTGAGCTGGGGCTCGGCGACTCAACGCGTCCGCAACCGCATTCCCTTTGCCAGGCACGTAGTGGATCTTAAAAGTATAGTCCCCCAGGAACTCCATCCACCTACGCTGCCGCATATTCAGATCTTTCTGATCAATCAGGTACTTTAGGCTCTTGTGATCGGTGTAGATATCAATCTTCACACCGTACAAATAGTGTCTCCACAGCTTCAAGGCAAAAATCACGGCCGCAAACTCCAAGTCATGGACCGGATAATTCCTCTCGTGCACTTTTAGCTGTCTCGAGCCATAAGCTATCACGCTTCCGTGCTGCAGTAGCACACAACCCAAACCGCTGCCTGAAGCATCGCTATATATCTCATAGCCTTCGGTTCCAACCGGCGAACTCAGCACAGGCGCCGTGGTCAACCGACACTTCAATTCCTCAAAAGCTCGCGCGCACTCCGGCGTCCAAACGAACTTATGCTCCTTCCTCGTCAAAGTAGTGAGAGGTAGCGCTATCCGCGAGAAGTTCTCTACGAAGCGCCTATAATAACCGGCAAGCCCCAAAAAGCTCCGGACTTCTGCTACCGTAGCAAGCTCAGGCCACTCCCGTATCGCAACAATCTTCGCCGGATCCACCGCAATACCCTCTCCACTCACTATATGCCCAAGGAACGCCACTGAGGATAGCCAAAACTCGCACTTCGAGAACTTGGCATACAACTGGTTTCTCCTGAGTGTCTCCAACACCAAATGGAGATGCTTGAAGTGATCTTCCTCACTTTGCGAGTACACCAAAATATCGTCGATGAAGACGATCACGAAATGGTCTAGGTACTCCCTGAACGTCCTGTTCATCAAATCCATAAATACTGACGGCGCATTAGTCAGCCCAAACGGCATGACCGTAAACTCATAATGCCCGTATCTCGTACTAAACGCTGTCTTTGGGATATCACTCTCCCTTATCCGCAGCTGATAGTACCCAGACTTGAGATCTAACTTCGAGTACACCGTCGACCCGACTAACTGATCAAAGAGATCATCAATCCGGGGAATCGGGTACTTGTTCTTCTCAGTCAGCTTATTTAGCTCCCGATAATCAATACATAATCTCAAGCTTCCGTCCTTCTTCTTAACAAAGAGGACCGGTGCGCTCCAAGGCGAAGAACTCGGGCGCACATACCCTTGCTCCAACAACTCTTGTAGTTGAACTTTCAGCTCCGCCATTTCCTTAGGCGCTAGCCGATACGGAGATCGTGACACAGGCTTTGCACCTGGCACTAGCTCGATCGTAAAATCGATCTCCCGCTGAGGCGGGGCTCCAGGAAGATCTGCGGGGAACACATCAGGGTATTCCGATACCACTGAAATACAATCCATCGCGGGCTTCGGCTTTGCAACCTCCACTAGTGTAAAGAACAGTTCTGCTCCAGCACGAACCGCCTTCACCACCTGAAGAGCAGACATCAACGTCTTGCTCGACCCCTTTAAGCCCGTAAACGTCGTCTCACGACTTGCTCCCAGCTTTACTTCCTTGCTACCGCAATCTATATGGGCCTGCTGCTCCGAGAGCCAGTCCATGCCAAATATGACGTCGAACTCCGCCAACGGAAGTAAAGACGCCTGCAGGTCGAACTCCTGCTCCCCAATACGAACTTTAACGTCGCAGATCCTAACCGCTCGCATCGAACACCCATTGGGCAACAACACATCCAACTTATCCTTCGCCATCGAAGAAGGGACTCCGATGCGTGATATAAATCCTTCGGACAAGAAGGAGTGTGAAGCTCCCGTATCAAAGAGTGCTCGTGCCGGGTTTTCACAAATCAACACAAATCCTAACAAGCAGTGGTAAGGTAACATATACATAACAAGCATATAAAGGAATTGACTTGCTATAAATTAAACCGTACCTGTCACCACGTCAGCTTGTTTAATGGCCTCCTGTTGGCCAAGATTGTAAACCCTGGGTTGGGCCGGAGCATAGTGGGATGCGGTCGACTCCACCGCCTTTCCCTTCTCTTCATAAGTGGCTCCCGGCCTCCTCTCGGACTTAGGACGTCCGCTCCAACAATCACGGGCGAAATGCCCCGTCTTGCCACAAGTAAAGCACGCGCCCGGGGTCCGACTCGTAGTCGCCCCAGAAGCGCCAGAAGGAGCTGGACCCGAAGTCCTAGGCTTCTTGAAAGACTTCCGATAGCCGGACTTTGAGGTAGTCGGCACTTTAAACTCAGATTTTCTATCAACCAAGCCTTTCTTCGCCTGCACGTTCTTCATGTCCTTCTCCAAGGACCGGGCAGTATTGACCAAGGTTAAGAAACCCTGCGTCATCGGCCCCGACAGTAATAGTCTCAGCTCATCCCTCAAGCCTTCATAAAAACGATTAGTCTTGCGCTCCTCATCCATGATGGTAGAGCTCGCATAACGACTCAACCGCGTAAACTCGTGGAGATATTCATCCACGCTCCTCTCACCCTGTACCAACCTCAGGAACTCATTCTCCATTGAAATCCTCTGAGTAGAAGGGAGGTATCTTGCTAAGAACAATTCCGAGAACTCTTCCATCGGAACGTCTATCAGTTGTCTACCTCGCAGATGATGCAGCTCCAAACCTTCCCACCACATCCTCGCTTCACCGTCCAGCAGGAACGTAGCAATGGTGGTCATCTGCCACTCCTCCGTCTCCGTCGCTGTCATGACTCTCTTCACCCTAGAGAGCCAGTCTTCAGCCTGAGATGGGGTTCCCAACCCCGAGAATAACGGAGGGTTAAAGCTCATTACATGCTTCAACTGCCTCTCAGTCGCCCTCCTTGGCACTATTGGTTCTACAACCACTTGCTCCATCCTCCTCGGCTCAGCCTCTTGAAGAGGTACTTGCTCCATCACAGGAGCGGGCTGCTGCGCTTGCCTCCCAGGCTGCGCATTGATCACGACCAACACCGCTTCAGCCACCAATCTTATATTTTCAGCCGACAAAGGTGTTGCGGGAGCAACTTCTGGTGCACTACTAGCCTCAGAACCTCGGCGTTCTGACGGCCCAACACCACTTCGGGTCACCTATAGTGGTACAAAACACCGTTAAGCGACCAAATAACATTGCAAACAGCAATTATAGGAACACGCAGGTTCCTCAAACACGAGTATTTTCATTCCTAAGTGGACATTCATGGGTTCTTTTTACTATTATAACGATGACGCACACAATGTGCTCACCACCCCTTAAAAAGAATTCGCCCACGAATTCACTTTAAGCCCGACCAAAACCAGTAGTCTGATACCAAATTGTAACACCCCCTATCCGTCGCATAGCATATAGCAGTAGGTCCGGCCGGGGCCCGACGCCATATACCACAGACAGACCGGGTGGTTACGTATGGAAACCATCCAACCAATCTTAACGTCCTACACAGAGCATTCTAGCGGAAGCAATTTATAAGAGTTACAAATCAAGAACCCAGCACAAGCATGAATGTCCACTAAAACCAAAAGGAATGTCATTACAAAATACTCAAAAGTCGGCCTTAAGGCCTTACAAGATGTTTCATTTGTCTATTACATGATTTACCAACCTCGGCACGCAGGCCGGCCATACATGAATAAAATAGAAAACATTTCCACTTGGGCCTTCGAGGGCCAGCTTCGCAAAAAGGGCTTTAGCCCGCTATTGACCGCTTGGTCCAGCTGCACCTGCAAGCAAACAAACCACCGCACGGTGGCAAACAAAGCAACGGTCAGCAATGCTGACCAAATTATAACGATCCCGCCCCCAACTCGGGGCAGCGATGCTCCTTCCCTGCATTTCATTAGCACAAGCGAGCAATGCATATTAACATAGCCATTTCATCACAGACGTTGGCTCATACGGCCACACGTCCCGTGCACTCAGGGCACATTCTCGGCGAACCGGTCGATGTCACGTCAATTAAAGCCATTAACATTCCGGACTCACCACCGCCACTTAGACGGCCATTCCTATGAGCAATTTGTCTTCATGGTATTGGTCACGTCAATTTAAGCCATCGACCACCGAAGACTTACATCTATGCCAACGGCGAGTGCCATGTACTTTAGGTCTCTCTAACCCGAACGACATAGAGCGGGTACGGCTCCATCTAACCCGTGCTCACATCGCAACGGCAATTTAAGCCATATGCGCGGGTCAAACTTTCACCGAGTCCCATTCTATCACAAGTCACATAACCCCGTTATGTTCAAGTTGGCTCTCAGGCCACCAAGTTGGCAAGACCTCGTGTCCGCCCAGTTTTCCGGGTGCACCTTTGGGTTAGTCCCCAAGGCTCCCTGCTGCAATCTACCGCGTAGAAAACCCGAAAAACACCAAATAGCACGGAGTCTTCTCCGGCCTTATGCAATGCAACATCACCGATCCGAACTACATGTCCGGGTAGGCTTCAACCAAAATGCCTATGTCCGTTCTCGCATACGGACGCTAAACAACGGGGACTTTACATATCTACCCGAAGGAACGCCTCCAACTCTTCGCCAACCGCGAGAGAGGGCTTCCTATGCTAAGAAAGAGAGCTATCATGCTCAAAAGTGAGGATCGTTACCCTTGCGGTCCTCTTTGGCGCCATCGAAAAGTAATCGGATGGAAATCACCGCACTTGCGTTGCCTCCGTGGATCCGGAGTCGGCTTGCGATTCGGAGCTCCGAAGCTCCTCCAATGGCGGATCTAGCTCCTCTTCTTCTTGCCTTAGCTTTTCTTTCTCCAAGGGTTTGGAGAGATAACAAGTGGAAAAAGTGAGGGTTTTCTAAGTCAAAACCCGGGTATATCCCTTCAGGAACAACCCCCAGCCATTGGATCCTCAGTCAAAGAAATGAACGGCTTCGATTCGGGACTGAAATGCCCAATCTGGGCCGAACACGGCCTGGCACACGCCCGTGTCCAGGGTCGTGTGCCTCATTCGCCGTCAAAATCGAATCACCTGGAACCTCACACGGGTCTCGAACACGCCCGTGTTCGAGCTGACACGCCCGTGTTCCAACTGACACGGCCGTGTAGCTGGCCGTGTACCCCATGATTTTCTCCCGTTTTCAACCCGAGCACTGCACGGGTTCTAGGACACGCCCGTGTCCTTGCCCGTGTCACCTTGACACGCCTGGGCTCCAGGCCGTGTACAAGGTCTCGGCACTTCGCGGCTAAGTGTCGACACGGGTCGACACGCCCTGCGACACGCCCGTGTCGCAGGCCGTGTGCCATGTCTCGACACACTGTCGACACCAAAGTGTCGACTTCGCGGGACGAGTGTCGACACGGGTTGACACGCCCTGCGACACGCCCGTGTCGCAGGCCGTGTGCCGTGTCTCGACACAACGTCGAAGCACTGTGTCGACTTCACGGCTAAGTGTCGACACGGGTCGACACGCCCTGCGACACGCCCGTGTCGCAGGCCGTGTGCCCAGTCTCGACACAATGTCGAGACCAAAGTGTCGACTTCACGCCTTAGTGTCGACACAGGCTTGACACGCCCTGGGACACGCCCGTGTCCCAGGCCGTGTGCCTGCAGCCAGAACTCAAACTGGTCCAAATTATTCCCCTCTGCTCCTTTGAGTTTCGGGGCGTTACAGTCTTGACCTTCACTGTTTCTTCTTCAAGAATTTCTGAAAGTGTCTAGTGAAGGCAGCAAAGTCTTCATCACTTTCACTGCTCTCAGTCTTTGTGCTGACTGACTCATCTGATTCTGATTCAACTACCTCTGGAGGTGGAGTTGATGACTTATTCCTGCACTTTCTGGGGACATCTGTCTTGAATGCAACTGTTCTCTCCTTGTGCTCAGATCTTGTTGATTTCTCCTCCTCTTTCCTCACTGTCAACTGCATCTCATAAGACAATAATTTGCCAAACAGTGTAGGAGGAGGAATTTCCCCCAACTTAGCCATTTCTCTTATGGCACAGATCTTGGTGTCCCAATCTTTGGTTAGGGACCTTAGGAACTTGTCATTTAGTTCATAGTTACTGAACTCTCTTCCATAAGACATGAGTTCATTCACTATTCTGTAGAACTTCTTATAGCACTCAGTTATGCTATCACCCTTTCCTTGTCTAAAACTCTCATACTCCTGATTTAGCAAGGATTTTCTATCTTGTCTAACTTCTTCAGATCCTTCCATATACACTATAAGAGTGTCCCACATCTCTTTGGCTGTCTTGTAGTGTATAAGATTCTGAAAAGTTGCATCATCAATGGCACTCACTATTATGTTTTATGCCCTCTTGTCCATGGTGGCTAGGACAATCTCATCCTTAGTCATTTCAGAGAAATCCTTTGGAGTTCTCTGATTTGCATCTAGAACAGATATCTTCATGGGCACATAAGGCCCTTTCTTTACTGTGATGTAGATTCTAGGGTCTGAGGCCTCCATAAACAGCCTTACCCTTTCCTTCCCGATCCCAAAGATCTCTTTCCTGCATATGGGCAATTTCATGGAACCCAATTCCTTGTGATTCTCAGAGGAACCCATGTTTCTTGATTTTCTTGAATCTGTATTTTGCCTTACACTGAATCTGTCAAACAGGATCTCCTCAGACTGTTAGTCCTTTTTTTTGAGGAACCTGGCTCTGATACCACTTGAAAGATATGGTACCTAAACACCTAGAGGGGGGGGGGGTGAATAGGTGACCTAATCCTTTTTAAACTTTAATGGCAGCAGACAGTTATATCACAGATTACTAACTATTTTATCACAGCAAAACACAAAGCATACACAGCAAATCACAATACAGCACAGCAGACACAGTGGTTTATAGTGGTTCCCCAAGATATGGGTACATCCACTTTCCCCCTTCGCCTATCTAGTAGTGTACTAGATTCGGCCAAACTCCTCCACTGTCTCAGAACCCAAATTGGTTCCTACACCTCAGGCCCAAAGCCTTACAACTCAGCTTTATCCCAAAGCCTACACTCAGCCACAAAGGCCTACACTCAGCCACCCAGGCCTACACTCAGCCAATCAAGGCCTACACTCAGAGATAACAATCTCCTACACTCAGGCCAAAGGCCCTACCCTCAGCCTTTATAATTATAGGCTTACAATTCACTCAGATCCAAAGGATCCTACAAGATAAAAATGATTATAGAAATAATAACTCAACAACTCTGAAATAAGAGAGGGGAGTTGAGAGTTTCTTGATGAGTTCTTGGAAGAACTCGGCTGGATACAATCTGACTTAGCTTTCTTCAAAGCTTCTTGAGTAGAACTGAATAAGATTGTCTCCTTCTGCAGTTGTTCCTTGACCTCTGCCACTTAGAATTCAGATTAGATCTGAACCCTACTTTTCAGCCTAGTTCCAACGGCTGATTTCTTGGATGGAGCCCTCTCTCTCCAACTTCTTAGATCTGCACTTGAACTGCAAGATCTTCTTGATTTGATACTCTGTGTACCACTTTAATAACTTGTTCTTCAATAATGTGATCCACAGTTTCTGTAAACTGTATGTGCCTATTTATAGGCCTTCTTCATGGTAACCGGCTGGTCCGGTTCATAACTGACTTCTGATATCTCTGACAGGTGCTGTAGACCGGCTGGAACGGCAGCTGTCAAGTCATCCAGTCATTTCTTGAAAATCTCTAACTGTCTGAAAGTGTCGAGACTTTCTGTTTTTAAGTGTCGACACTTATAGTCCAAGTGTCGACACATATTGTGTAAGTGTCGACACAAGTCTACAAGGTGTCGACACAACTCCTTGTATGTCTCGACACAGATTCTTCTTCAGGTGTCGACACTGAAATTAAGTGTCGACACAAGTACTTGTTCTTCTATCTTTAGCTGTATTCTTCTAAGTGTCGACACATCACCTTTGTGTCGACACAACTTCTTGTGTTGAATCTGTTAAGTGTCGACACTGCTTCTTGGTGTCGACACATAGTCTTTTATGTTGATACTTGCTGAGTGTCGATACAGCTACTTGTGTCGGCACTTGATTCTTCTGTTGAGACTTCAGCTGAATGTCGACACATTCCCTTAGTGTCGACACTAGTACTTAGAATATTTTGTTGATAATTCTGTTCTTTGCTAAGTGTCGACACAGCTCCATGTGTCGACACTGACTTCAAGTGTAGAGTCTTTAGCTGAGTGTCGACACATTGTTCTGGGTGTCGACACTTACTTCAAATGTTGACTCTTCTGATGAGTGTCGACACTTTGTTCTTGGTGTCGACACTTTCTTCGAGTGCTGACTCTTCTTGTTGTGTGTCGACACATTGTTCTTGGTGTCGACACTTTAACTTAGTTTCTGCAGTCTTTTGCTGAGTGTCGACACAGCTCCAAGTGTCGACACTATCTGGTGTAGACTCAGCTTCACTGGGTGTCGACACAGCTCCTTGTGTCGACACTTTCTGTCTGCACTTTTCTTCACTGAGTGTCGACACAGCTCCAAGTGTCGACACTTTCTGTCTGGTGTCGACTCTGCATCCCAGATGTCGACATAATGACTCCAAGTGTCGACACTGCTTGTCTGGGTGTCGACACAAGCTTTCTTGAGTGTCGACACTTTCCCTCTGGGTGTCGACACATGGACTTAGAAACTTTTTGCTTCAGTCCAGTAATTACTTGACCTGCACAAGAAAACTCAACATACATCAAATACATTATGATGTATATCATTGAGTTGGGTGAGACTTCTTCAAATCAGGTACATTTAGCCAATGTACCCAACAGATAACCTGGCTGATCCATTGACGAAAGGAATGTCCAAAGACCGGTTAATCAAAACAGTGGGAGAAATGAGACTCAAGGCGATTTAAGTTCAGTCTTAGTTTAAGGTTAGGCGATTCAATTCAGCCTTAGTTCAAATGTTTTGATTCTTCTCACTTTCCTTTGTCAAAGCAAGCATGGTGTGCTCCGCTGATGTTCAGGGTTGCTAAGTATGAACCTAGTAAGTTGTTTTATTTCACATCTGATGTTAACAACTTCATCTAGATTTGTCTTCCTTACCTTGGAGGAGAGTGTTATTCTACATTTGATAACACGATCTGACTCAGTTTGTCTCGTCTCCTGTTGATTGGTTTCATTCCACATTTGATGAGTTTTAGTTAACTTTAGAAGAACAGTAACTGTGACATTCGACATAGGAACACATGTGCAACTGTGGTGTCCAGAAGTCTATAAGATTGTTTTTTTGAAAACAGATAATGGATTCTGAGGTAGAACATGTGATACACTATGTTAGGTGTCCTTCAGTTAATTATAAAGTACTACGTTCTTACAAGTAAAACTAGATACATGTACTTTTCTCGAAATAAAATTCTCTGTTGCAAAATATAGGAGCTGTTGCTGATGGAGGAGCATGTGCAGATTGAGATCCTGACAAAGATGATCTGATGGACGATGATTCCTAGAGTATTTTTGTGATTTTTCTTCTGTTTAGAGCATTGTTTATGTCTCATTTACTTTCACTTGTTTTGTTTGAACGGTCTTGCTCTTTAGTTGGTGACGAGACACTATGTGTGCTGGTACATGTACTGTGATTGCACTTTTGACTTGGTTATGATGTTGCTGAGTTTTTTCTATTTATTCTTATGCAGGCATACAACTGCTTGTAGAAGGCTCCGCTCAAGATAGTCCACTAAGGCTCATCAGTGTGGAATGGCCTTATATAGTATCTCCAGTGTAGAGCCGTTACACTCTAGTGACACGTAACCTGTTGGGTCGTTCCGAGTCGGTCCTGACACGTGCAGACATATAATTAAATATTCTAACAATCTCCTCCTATATCCGCGGTAAACCCGACGTCGGAAAAAAGGTGGTGTGTGAAGTGTTCAACCGAATATGAAGCACTCACAACCGTGTCCATCACACTTGTCAAAACATATTGGACGTTAAGTAAAACAGTTGTATGCATGCATAAGAATAAACAAAAAATCTCAACAGCATCATAGCAAAGTCTAAAGTACAATCACAGCACAGGTACCAGAACACCAAGTGTCTCATGACCAACTAAAGAGCAAGAAAGTCCAAACAAAACAAGTGAAAGCAAAGAGAGCTAAACAGTGCTCTAAGCAGAAGAAAAACCAATTTATACTCTAGAAATCAGAGTCCAGTAGGTCATCCTCATCTGGATCCCAACCGGCAAGTGCTCCTCCATCAGCAGCAGCTCCTGTAATTTCCAACAGAGAAGTTCATTTAGAATGAATTCAACCTTGGAAAATGTACAAGTATCTAGTTCTACTTATATGAACGTAGTACAAAATGAGGAAGCATGAGTAGAGTATTTAGTTTCTACCTCAGAATCCATTATCTATTTTCAAGAAAATGATGTTATGGACTTCTGGACACCGCAGCTGTATATGTGTTCCTATGTGGAATGTCATGGTTACTGTTCTTCTAAAGTCAATTAGAACTCATCAAATGTGGAATGAAACCAATAAACAGAAGAAGAGCAAAACCTAGTCAGATTGTGTTATCAAATGTGGAATAACACTCTCCTCCTAGATAAGGAAGACGAACCCAGTGGAAGTTGTTAACATCAAATGTGGAATGAAACAACTCACCAGATTCGTACTCAGCAACCCCGAACATCAGCGGAACACAACACGCTTGCTTTGACAAAGGAAAGTGGAAAAAAAATCAAAACATTAGGACTAAGGCTGAACTAAATCGCCTATCCTTGAACTAAGGCTGAACTTAAATCGTCTTGAGTCCCATTTCCCCCACTGTTTTGATTGATCGGTCTTTAGGCATTCCTTTCGTCAGTGGATCAGCCAGATTATCCTTCGATCGCACATCGATCAAAGTGATAATGCCTTGTTCTTTCAGATAATTCAGTAGAGCGTGTCTCAGTCGTACATGTCGCCTTTTAGTATTAAAAAGGACATTCTTCACGACTTGAACTGCTGCTTGATTATCACAATACATGCTCAAAGAGTTGACTTGAAGTCTAGACAAGGGAATGTCTAGAATCAAATTCCTGATCCAATCTGCCTCTTCACCAGCTGAGGCTAAGGCAAACAACTCGGCTTCCATATACAACAAAGCTATATAAGTCTGTATTTTGGATTTCCAAGTGACTGCAGCGCCACCCAAAGTGAAAATAAATCCACTAGTGGACTTGCTGTTCCCAACTTCTGAACACCAGGAGGCATCAGAGTATCCTTCCAACGTAGGAGGGTAACCAGTGTAGCACAGAGCGTGGTCTTTAGTACCTTTCAGGTACCTCATCAGCCGATCTAAGGCATCCCAGTGCTCTTTGCCTGGACTACTGGTAAAACGACTCAGCATGCTTACCGAGAAAGCAATTTCTGGTCTAGTGCAACTTGTGGCATACATGAGACTTCCAATGATCTTTGAGTACTTTACTTGATCAACACTGGTCCCTTCATTCGGACTCAACTTGACATTTGGATCGATTGGTGTTTCAACAGGCCAACAGTCTTTATAACCCCAGGTAGTGAGGATCTGCTCAATGTAATGAGCCTGACTTAGAATGACACATCCCTTGTCTACTCTAACTTTCATACCTAGTAGGGTATCTACGGGACCAAGGTCCTTCATGTCAAATGCTTTCGCGAGAGCGGATTTAGTATCCCTCACTGCGGCAAGATCTGATCCCAGAATCAACATGTCATCCACATATAAGCATATGATGACTGTTTGATTTGCCATCGAACGGTAGTAGAGGCACTTGTCTGAGAGACTGGACTGAAATCCAACGCTCTTTACCACTTGATCAAATTTAATGTGCCATATCTTAGGTGCTTGTTTAAGACCATAGATCGATTTATCGAGCTTGCACACTTTGTCTCTTTGATCCTTATGCACATAACCTTCAGGTTGTGTCATATAGATCTCTTCATCAAGCTCTCCATTTAAGAAGGCTGTTTTTACATCCATCTGATGAACTATAAAGCTCTCGATAGAAGCTATGGCAAGAAGAATCCTAATAGTGGATAGGTGACACACAGATGAATAGACATCAAAATAGTCAATTCCCCCTATTGTTTATAACCCTTAGCTACTAGACGTGCTTTATATCTGGCTATAGACCCATCACTGTGCAATTTCTTCTTCAGTACCCACTTGCATCCTAAGACTTTAGCTCCTTTCGGCAGGTCAACTAGATGTCAAGTGTTATTTTGTAGCAGCGAGTTCATCTCATCATCGATGGCTTCTGCCCACATTAACGCATCTCTAGATCGCATTGCTTCCTGATAGGAGAATGGATCATCCTCTAAGTGGTAGGTGACGAAATTCTCACCAAAATCCTTAGGGATTCTGTCTCTTGTAGATACTCGAAGAGGAACAGTTTCCACCTCTAGAGGTTGGGAAGCAGTGCCAGATGGGTCAGCTTCAGGTTCTACAGTAGATTCTGAAATCATCTCAGTAGACCCGGAGACGGACAAGCCATGATCTTTGACAAATTTGTGTTCAAAGAAAATAGCATCTCTAGATTCTATCACTGTATTAGTGGATAGATCCAGAAACCTGTCAGCTGCACTATCTTCTGCACTACCTAGATAAACGCAAGTCGTTGTTCTAGGTCCCACCTTAGGTATCTTAAGGTCTTGTATCCTTACATAAGCGATACAACCTCAAGTCTTTAGAGTGTCATATCTACAAGGATGACCATGCCACAACTCATATGGAGTAGAGTTGAGCTTTGAGTGAGGCACTCGATTTAGAATGTGATTTGCAGTTAGGACTGCTTCCCCCCAAAAAGAATTAGGCATGCCAGCTGTGAGGAGCATAGAGTTCAACATTTCTGTTAAAGTTCTATTCTTATGCTCAGCAACACCATTCGACTGGGGTGAGTAAGGAGCTGTTGTTTCTAGGATTATACCCTCAGAGGCACAAAAGTCCTTAAACCCAGTTGCAGTGTACTCTCCTCCTCGATCACTTCTAAGTCTCTTAATCTTTACATTCAATTGATTTTCTACCCGAGATTTGAAGATCTTAAAGGTCTCGAATGTCTCATCTTTCGATTTCAATAGGTAAACATGACAATATCTGGAAAAATCGTCGATGAATGTAATTAGATACTTCCTTCCCCCTCTAGTGGCGTGACTACGAAAGTCACAAAGGTCGGAATGTATCAACTCCAGAAGTTGTGTGCTCCTAAAAACTATTTTGTAAGGGTTTCTAGTGATCTTAGTCTGGGCACAAACCTCACACCTATCAAATTGAATAGAAAGATCTAATGGAATGTTTTGACTTTTAGCTAGATCTTGCATTTTCTTATAGTGGATATGTCCAAGTCTATTGTGTAATAACTTTGGATCAATCAGAGTTGAACTCACTTGGTTTATGCACTCGTTATCTAAGCTAAGTCTATACATACCATTGATCAGGTAAGCACAACCAAAATAGTGAGAATTAACAGTTAATGTCATTCTACCGTTCACGGTTGTGAAAGACATTCCAGTTTTATCAAGCAAACTCATAGAAATCAAATTCTTAGTTAAATTCGGAACTACTTTAACATTTTGCAAAATTAAAGTTTTACCTGAAGAGAGCACTAGCTCTGCAGTCCCAGCATGAGTAACATCAGTCGCTCCTCCATTACAATTTTCGACTCTGTCCTTGACCGCTGTCACCTTAGAAAGAAGACTTCTGTCATTTGTGACGTGACAGGTAGCACCACTGTCCAGCCACCACTCAGAAGACGCACTGCGGTGACTACTCCCAATCATAGCCACGAAGGACTTAGGATCGGAGTTGTCGACCACCATGTGCGCCACATTTTGTGGAGCATCATCCTTTAGCTTCTTTGGACCCCTGCATTCAGCTGCCCAGTGACCCCATTTGCCGCAGTTGTGACACTTGCCCTTCTTACTTTTGAGAGAAGGCTTTTTGACCGCCAACGGTGCTGGAGTATCACCCTTAGGTGCTGGGGGCTTCCGAGAAGGCGTACTAGGACGTGAAACGAAGTTGACAGCATGTGAGGGCTGCGCAACCTGCTCCAAGCTTTTCCCAGCAATGTTTTGGTCCTCAATATGGATGAACCTTTTGAGTTCGTCCAAACTGATCTTCTCTTTCAGTCGGTGCATCTCGGTCTTGAAAAATAGCCATTCAGGAGGCAATTTACTCCGGATCATGTACACAAAGAGACTGTCGCCCATCTTCGAATGATCATCATCCAGCTTCTGACGCATGTTGACCAGCTCCAAGAGTTGAGAAGTGATAGGCATGTTCGCTTTGAACCTGAAGTTGAAGAACTTCTCTCCAATGAGCGACTTTGACAACCCTTCCTCCTTCTGGAAATGCGCATCCAGGCGATCTCATATTTCCTTTGCAGATTTGTACGCGCGGTAGGTCAACGCGAGCCGGGGATTCAGAGAATTTAACAGATAATCCCTGCAGAAATCTTCATCCTTGTTCCACTGGTACTCGTCCACGTCCTCGACGGTAGAAGCGAAATCGCTCTGAACAGTATAGAAAATCTCGCGTTCCTTCATTCCTAGTTGGACTTGAATTTTTCAACTGATAAACTCGGAGGCGTCGAACGACTGCAGTTTTATAGTATCGAGTGCGCTTTTCTTCGACATAGTTCTAGATTTAAAACAGAAATAAAAATGCTAGAACGGGGTCACCTGAGCCGTGTGAAGATGTCAGAAAACTTCGGATCCAATCCAATAAATAATTTGCTCCTCTCCGGCTATAGAAGTATCTTGGATCTATGAAATGGGTCCAAGATTTATGAGCACCAATGAATTCCAGCAACAAGATCTGAATGCTCTGGAGGAGCAAATCCCCTCAAATAAAATCAAAGCCTGTATAGATCTGACTATAATAATTTTA
The DNA here is from genome assembly GCA_039583875.1 of Platanthera guangdongensis. Classification (NCBI taxonomy): domain Eukaryota; kingdom Viridiplantae; phylum Streptophyta; class Magnoliopsida; order Asparagales; family Orchidaceae; genus Platanthera; species Platanthera guangdongensis. The sequence goes on along the minus strand of CM077154.1, from coordinate 132,091,862 downwards.
GAGATGAGATCCAATCGGCTCCTTTGAATAGATCTAGGAAAAACAAAGCCTGTTCTGTAACTGAGATCTAAGAAATCCAAAATCAAAATCAAGATTTGCACTTGAAAGATCTGCAGTAGGAACTTGTGAAAACTGCACGATCTGCAGTGACAGGAGAGATCCCTCTCAGCAGCACGAACTGCACGATCTGCACTGTTAACTAGAACCAGAAGGGTTCAAATGGTGGAAACGGTAGATCGGTTGGAACCAGTCTGAGTTTCCTTCCTTCCAGCGATCGGTGATGAGGAAGAAATGAGACCAGATCGGGGTTTTCACGCAAGAACGACCTGCCTAGTTCCAGATCTAGGAGCGGAACGGACGAATCGCGAACGACAAGATGCGATCTCCTTCTCGATTTGCGAATGGAAGCCTTTCTCTTCCACGATTTGCGACGAACAACCACGTCCCCTTCCAGATCCGACGGAGACGGGAGAGACGAAGGATTTGCTGTCGGCGAAACTCCCGACCGACGATCTAGGATGAGCGGCGCCAGAAACTTGAGGAAGAACAGAGCCACTCTGCGAAATCGGTGGAACACAGCGGCACCCTGCTTCCCGATCGGCGGAAACTGGCGGCCACGAATCTCTGTGGAAACCTCGATCACGATCTTTTCCCGATCAAGTGCAGCGTGAACAGAGACAACGAGTTCTCCTCTGATTGAGCGGCAACGGGAAAACGAGAGAACCAGATCGGCGGTATCGCAAAGACGAGAGCGAGAGAGCGAACAGAAGAACGAGCGGAAACCCTAATTTCTTATCTTGAGAATGTAGAAGGCTCCGCTCAAGATAGTCCACTAAGGCTCATCAGTGTGAAATGGCCTTATATAGTATCTCCAGCGTAGAGCCGTTACACTCTAGTGACACGTAACCTGTTGGGTCGTTCCGAGTCGGTCCTGACACGCGCGGACATATAATTAAATATTCTAACACTGCTTTATTTAACGTCCAATATATTCTGACAAGTGAGACGAACACGGTTGTGAGTGCTTCATGTTCGGTTGAACACTACACACACCACCCTTTTTCCCGACGTCAGGTTTACGACAGACATATGAGGGGATTGTCAGGATATTAATATATATCCGCGCGTGTCGAGACCGACTTGGAACGATCCATTGAATTTCGTGTCAGTCTAGGGCTAGGCTCTACGCTAGAGATACTATATAAGGTCATTCCACACTTAATGAGCCTTAGTGGACTATCTTGAGCGGAACCTCAACAATTAATCCCTTGACTATTTCTAGATCACAAAGTTCCAACAAAAAAGCACAAAATAATGCAGGCTTTCCTTTCTCGATCCTCTTGAGATCTCCACCACCGCGCTACACAATGAATTACACACAACTTAAATTAATACAAGTTACCGCGGTGATTATTGAGATAGATCGATACGACCCTCTCCGATGTATATTTACAAGTAGCAACCAAAACTTGTCGGGATGTCACCGAAGGGGAGAGGAAGACGTTGGCAAGAGCAGGGGGCACAAATTCGTGAAATTCGACCAAATCATTGAATAAATTTGATCGACATAATTAAAAAGCGCAACATGTAACCCGTGTCATGAGTTTGTTCATTAAGGTGCTCGGCTTTTGAGCACAAAACATTATACACAAGCGACTTATATTCACTTCATGACATAGCTCTTATGCCTTCTCATATTTTCTATATCACTACTCATCCATGCTAGATTTTATGGTGCTACTCTTTTTGCAGTCATGTGCATCACAATTATCACTAGATAATAATAAGTATGTAGAGTTAGAATACAAAGTCATCGAGTGCGGTGGTCCGATTTGGGGCCGCCACATATGATGCATTGAACAAAAAAAAGTTAACGTCATAAAATGTATGTTTGGTATGACAGCAGTTACAACCATCACCAAGAAAATAAAACTAGTTTCGAAGATAATAGTGGATGAAGTTAAATCCTCTTGTGAGAAAAGACGTTCATGAACGATGGTTCATAACTACTGCGTTCATGACCGCCACCGCGTGCCAAACGAAGCCAAAATTAATATGGATGCCCAATTTTAGTTGTCATTTCGCGACACACAGATAACGAAATTAAGACCCGGCCGGATCACAGCACTGCTCCAAACCGTGAGAATAAGTCAAAACGGAATCATTCGAAGATCCTTCAACTTTTGATGCGGGTCCAACCTAACCTATTTCAATCTTTTTAGGCAAACAGTGGAGCTAGACAAGAAGCTTCTACAGGCCTATGGCGGTCCCTCATTGCTAATGGACCTTAAGTCCATGAGTAAAAGATTGACCTAAAAATTTAAGCCACCAAAAAAAACTTAGGCTCCATTAGGAGGGATTTATTTTTACCGGTCAAGCGGTAATGACCGCATGAACCAGATCTTTACTTATTTTTACCGGTCAAACAGTTACGATCGCATGAACCGGAGTGGTGAAAATATGTCCCCCCAAACGAAACCTTAAGCTTCGCTGGCCCTAAACCCTATGCTATTGTGAATAGAAAGTTTAAATTGGGTATTTGATACTACAATGCCCATTGCAATTAATTTTGGATTAAAAAAAAACTCATTTAGGGTTTAGAAGCTTAGGATTTTAAGTCGTATTTGGCGGAGCGATCACATTCTAGCGAAGGCAATCCGAAACGGGAGCATGACTTAACCACATTCGTTGAGATATTCCTCATGGTTCGGCCGGACCGCTCTCTCTCAAACTCGCCTAAGAAAAGTGAAAACCACACGCTCTCTCTCTTCAAAATATTTAAAGATGCAGAATTTTTGATTTAAAAAAAATATAAAAGATTGAGAATTAATAAAAGCCCCTTAATAAAGGATAATTTTATTGGCAGACCGTATTCAGCTATTGACAACTCTTTTTTTTTGAAAACATAGTTTATCTCTTCTCAGTTATACCACCTATCGGCAGCCCAAACCGAATCCGCAAAACCCGCCTCGTCGCCAGGGGCGGACCCACATACAGGCACACCCGGGCACGTGCCCGGGTCAAAATTTCGCGAAATGCTACCGAGCCTGCTGCGCAGTCGATTTTTTCGCGAAATAGCTCCTCCCGCTCGGCGCAGAGAGTGGCTGCATGCCCCTAATTCACTCGTGACACCACCGCGAAGAGGAAGAAAACACTGTTTCAAACCCTTCTCCTCTCCTGGCAGGCTGGCTTCCTGCGTCTGCGAGGTGGCAACTCCACTTCGACGAGGAAGAAGACGCCATCGCCTACAGCGGGCTGCCCTAGTTTGCCTACAGGTTCAAGCCTTCAGGCTTCGACGACTCACAGATCCACGGGACCATAGATGACAGATCCGTAGTTCGCTCTCTAATTTTTGAGGTACTTCATTACTTCCTCTGCTCTCATCTGCTTAACTGCTTGAGTTTTTCTTCCACCACTGTTCTTTGGGCAGTCCAGATTTTTGAGCCACTTCTTCCTTCGCCTTAACTGCGTTGGAGCCTTCTAGGTTATCTAGTAATAGTTTTTTTTCCCTTGCTCAAACCAATTTAATGCTCACAGCACCTTTTAGGACGTTGGATCTCAATTCACATGTGAAGATCCAATGAAATTTTTCAGGCAAAAGACGGAATAAACAAAATTAAAATGTAAATTTAAAGTAATAAAATGAGATGGGATCGGGTAAGAAACTCCATTCTGTATTAATCTTCATGATTTGTAAACACAAGGTCGTAAAGAAGGAGAAGAGGGTTCGCAAAGAATGAAGGAAAACTACAGAGAAATGTGTGATGAGAGTCTCATCATTCACAGGGCATAGAGACAGAGTTCATAGGGTTTGTAATGTAAATCAACCATTATGATTCTTGATGTAAGCTCCAAGTGGGAGAATTTTTTGAACTGGGATGTTATCGTTGGGATTTGTTGATCTCAAATTTTTGTTTTTGAGATGTATTTCCGAAAGTTTAATCTAATTTCTTCAAGATTTTAGAAGGGAATAGACCCTGGGAGCAACCAAATATGAGAATCATAAATTTCGACAGCTTTTTTTACTTGTATGGTTGACTACAAATAGTCTGTTACCTTTAAGTTTATAGTGAAACATTATCAAAAATTTATATTTCTTGCTGGTGTCCGGGTGGATGAAAATCCTAGGTCCGCAATGCTCGTCGCATGGAAATCCCTCCCGACCGCGGAAACCCGCCTCGTCGCTATCCTCCTCGGCGGCGACCACAATGACCTTCCCTTTTTAGTTGTCCGCCTCCGCGCTCGCTAGCTCGGCCGGCATGGTCTCACCTAGGTTAGGGCGCATCATGAAATTTTGAAGAACCTCTATCGTTCTGTAATGATGAAACTGGGTTTTTCTTTTTGAGCTGTCGAAAGCAGCGACCGATGGATACTCCCGCCCCTCTGAGGCCGTTGGATGAGCCATGTCCTAACAGATCGCCGCCGCCGACTAATTCCTGCTCAGGTCGAGGAGGGCTTCCCTCTCCGGTCGCCGTAACGCCACAGCATGCTCCGCCGGACTTACTTCTGGCGTTGACGCAACCAGAGGTGCTTGCCTACCCCGCTTCCGCCTTCCTCTATCGCAAGTTCAGCGAAAATAGCTTCGTGGCTTAAATTATATGCTATTTCCGGCATCTTAGAGGGCAAAGTTATATTACAACATTTTGCAATTAATTTTGGATTGAAAAAAAGGGAGTGAAGGTTTGGGCGGAATATAGTTATATCAGTTTTTTTTGTGTGTGAAAACAATGAATGAAGCAAATTTGAATTGCTACCAGCATTCGTTTAGATATTCTCATGGAATGCAAAAAACTCTCTCTCAAATTTGGGCGAATATGGTGAAAACCACACTAATCTTATTTTTTTTCTTTGGGTCTTTCATTAAAAAAATATGAGATTAAAATTCTGTGAAGCTGCATTAACAATGAGCTGTCGTTAGTTAGAAAATAGAGTTTGCAAATCATCTCTCCGTGCCATCGCCAATCATTTCTGAAGGTTTTTGAATACCATGTGATCATAAACTCTCTCTCTCTCTCTCTCTCTCTCTCTCTCTCTCTCCTCTCTCTCTTCTCTCTTTCTCTGTCTTCCAACTCTCCTCCTCTTTCTCTCTCCCTCTCTATTCACTCTCCCTTCCTCTCTACTCTCTCTCTCTATCTCCCCCCTCTCACACCCCCACTATCTCTCTCTAACTCTCTGGCTTTCTCCTCTGTCTTCTCCTCTCTGTCTTCATCAAAGCCAAAACAAAGAAAGCGACAAGTGCAAGTGCAGAGAGCCACTCGCTCTAAAAAAATCAATACAAATCACCTCAACCGCTATCCACCAAATCTACTGGAATTTGGGGAGCAGAGGAGAGAAATGACTGGTCACTAAGCCAACAAAACACCATCTCCCATGCACATCATCAATTCCTGTCGTTGCTCTGCTCATACTAAACCCCTGACAAAACACGCATTATCCATACTCTGCTCCCCCCGCTCAATAAATTGAACTCAAACCCAAGTCTACAAAATTTATATATACATATAAAGTAATAAAGATCAAGTCTTTGTCGTCAGTGGTTATTAGTGTGAGATGAGAGGCTCAGCCAGCTGCTTCCATCGGCCGGCGATGTGCAGAGCCACCTTCTCAGCGTCGGCGCTGGCTCCGAGGAGTCCTCTGCCGGTAAATCCAACGCAGTAGAGGCCATTCTCTCCTTTCCATCCGTCGGGGAATCGGATCTTGGGCTTCCCGTCCTCTGAGAAGAAATCGCAGTCCTGCACACCGCCCATAATTTCAAATTTATTGCTTTGGATTTTCTCCTGAATACATACATATATATGAAGCTCTGTTTTTTTTTTCAATTTTTACGGGAATGAGTGCACTGTTTGTTTCTGCTTCTCCTTTCTTTCAAATTATATACAGCCAGTATTGATACCGAGTAACGAGATGAGTGTTCAGTGAAGTTTTAACGCGGGGGACGCAAGAGAGAGAAAGAGAGAGAGAGCTTGCCTTGAGCCAGAGAGGGACGTTGCTTCTGTAACCGGTTGCAAAAATGACAGAATCAAATGCCATCTCACCATCAGCAAACTTGGCTCCATTCCTTGTTAAGGACTCCACTTCTGGTACTACCTGCAATTGTCAGCATGTGGAACAGAGAGAGATACGGTGATCAGTAAACAGAATGGCCCCAATTCCCAAGTATTACTAATCTGCTTCGCCTTCGAGAGAGGTTTATAGAGAGAGAGAGAGAGAGAGAGAGAGAGAGAGAGAGAGAGAAGTAATTTCTAGGTGTTTAAACGACCGCCTTTAGGCACTAATCTCATAAAAGCGCAACATATTGAAAGTTAAAGCAGAGGGAACTGTTTTGGGGAAAAAACAGAGTACAGTGACGTAGCCTGAGTTGATATGACATATTATCTAATCTTTCCATACATCAAAATCGGGATTTGTGCATTTCAAACAACAGTTATAGGAAGGAAGAACAAAAAAAAATTTACAACTCACATTTATGCTTCCATTTTTAATCAACGGGAATGCTCCGACGTCCAAAACAGGGGTTTTTCCGGTAGCATTCTTCAGCTCAAGCGGCCCTATTTTGGGCCTCTTCAATCCATATTTCCCTGTGTCTCCAATCGCAATCCTGGCCAACAGTAATAGTATTTTGTCAACTAATCTCACCGGAAGCCATTTCACCAGCTTCATCGCCAGCCCGAAAGTAGAAATTCCGAGCATCTCTCTTGGCAGCACATGCGCCTGTTCATGAAATTAACAATGTGAGTACTTTGAAACACAACCGGAGACTTTCGAATGGAGGGAAATGATGAAGGTAGCTAGTCAACGTTTACTTGTAAATGGTTCTAGTGTTTTCGTGATTCACAGACATGCAGACAATGAAGGTAGCTTCGTTTTATGAATCTAAGGATTGTAATATTCCACATGGATCTCTAAAAGATTGTAATATGCTAAACCCAGCGGGAAAGTTTTCATCTTTTTCCATAAAATCTATAAAAGCATGCTAAAAAGCATGATTCCTCTGCGTCTTACCTCTAGTTTCAGACACATGGAAAAACAGAGGAGACGAAAAAAACAGAGTTTTTCATCGAGAGAGATAGAGAGAGAGAGAGAGAGAGAATGGCTCTCACCCCGCTTCTGACTGATAAAAATGGCGCCGCCGCATGCTTGCACAAATCCACGCACATCTCCATGCCGGAATTCCCACATCCGACCACCAACACCCTCTTTCCGGCATAATCAGCCCCATTCCTAAACTCACTGGAATGCATCATTTCCCCCTTAAAAGCTTCCATGCCCTTCATCTCCGGCACCACCGGCTCCGCATTCTCCCCTGTCGCCACCACAAGCCACGGCGACACGAACTCCGCCGACTCCTCCTCGCCCTCCGGCCTGCGCCGCACGGCGCCAACTCGCCATAGCAAGTCTGTCGCGTCGAATCGCGCCTCCGTGGCGGCGCAGCGGAACAGAGGCATGATCGCGAAGCGGGCGGCGTAGCCGTGGAGGTAGTCGAGGAAGTCGGATTTGGAAGGGTAGGTGGGGAAATGAGAGGGGAAGGGGTGGTGGGGCAGCTGGCAGAATTGCTTGGGGAGATGGAGGGAGAGGCAGTCGTAGCTGCGGTGGCGCCACAGGTTGGCGATTCCGTCGGACCTCTCGAGGATGATGCAGGGAACGGAGAGGAGAGAAGGCGGAGGGAGGCGGCAACGGCGAGGCCGGAAGGGCCTGCCCCGACTATGATGGGACCGGGTATCACGGTGACACTGGAGGTTGGGTTGACGGGGTTGGTAGCCGGGCAACTACCGCCTCCGTCGCCGGCGGCGGTGGTCATGAAGTGAGGAGGAAAGAGCTCTTTCTCAGTATGGCCATGCAAGTAGGGGACTGTATTGGTATGCAGGAAAAGCTGCAGTGCCGTGAGAAAGCTTTGTATTTATAGGCAGGGGGGAATCCCGGAATTTGTCTCATTTTAAAATATTATAAGGAATCCTATAAGGTTTAAATGTTGTTCATTTGTATTCTCAGTTACTACTGAGTGCGTCTTGTGGCTAGAGGATATAAAGCACAAATATTTCAAAATGTCTAGCGTGTTGGTGTTGGACTCTCCGACATTCGTTCGACTCTCCAACACTCTCTGACAGTCGTGTGGAAAGTCCGACATGCTGGCTCACGTGGGACTCGCGTGTCCTGCTCAATCGGTCACATGTGTCCCTAAACTAGCTACTCATGATGAGACGAGAGGCAATTTTTCTTGGAAAGACATTTTGTGAAAAATGATTTATAAGTTCATATATAATAGTGAGATCGATCACATTTGTTAATGATTAGTGAAAAAGAAATTGGAAAGTATGTAAAAGTCTCAAAAAATGATTTTTTTGATGTGTTAATACTAGAAGAAGCGATGAATGATAGAATAACGAGTTTTGCTCCTAAAAGGTGTTTTTTCTTCCCTTCTAGCATTTCAAGTAGTGATGATGAGTCTACTAGTGGGGTGAATATTTTTTCTAGAAAAAAGAAGATTGAAAGTGGAGAAAAATACTTGCTTGAAAATTCATTATTTTTACTAATGATATATGTTGCGGACTAACTCGATGCCCCGGTCGGGCCGGATTTGCTCGGACCGTCTTAGCTCACGAGGCGGTAGAGCGCGCACACAGTCAATGAAAGTAGAAAGTTGACACAAGATGTGATGACGTGGAAAAACCCTCAAATGGGTAAAAAACCATGTGATCGGGCCTGCGCCGGTCAAATTCCACTAGCTTCTGCTGATTACAATGTGTTAGAGAATCGAGGCGACAGGCCGCTCCCGTTACAACTTGGGGAGAGAGAGACTACGACTCCCGGTGGGCAACAGGTTGTGCCGCGGGACTAGCTTGGATGTTGGAATGCGTGGGACAGTCCTGGTGCTCTGGCGCTTCTTGTTGTGTTCACTTGCTGGCTGCGGTTGCCTTCCTCCCTTGGCTTTTGCGGGGACTTGGGCGTTTTCCTGCTGGCTATGCGTTGGTGGAGCACTGGTGGCCGTGGGCGGCCGCTGGTGGTTCACGGCGACTCGAGGTCGACTCGGGGGAGGAGGCAGAAGAGCTCTCTCCTGAGGAAGAAGAAGACAACTCCGAGGAGAGAAAATGTGAAGAATGAAGAGCCCCTGGGGTCCTTTTTATAGCCTCCAAGGGAGGATCATGGCGGACCCCACAACTCAAGTAGTGGGTTAGTGGGTGGTTACCCTCTTGATCGGACGGTGAGGAGAGCCTCCCCTCGATCGGACGGTGGGGAGGTCGTCCACGGCGACGGGCCGCCACGGCGGCGGGCGGCCGACGGCTAACGGCGGGCGGCCGGCGGCGGTGGTCGGTGGCGGGCGTCCGGTGGTTAGCGGCCGGCGGGCGTCCGGCGGCGGGCGGTTGGCGGGTGGCGGCGGCCGGTCGGCGTGTGGCGGCCGCAAGCGGCCGGCGGCGGCGACCGGCGCCGGCGGCGATTTCCCCTAAAGGGGGTGGTTTTGGAAAGAGAGAGAGTGGGTCCCACCCCCATGTTCTCCTCATCATGGGAGGTGGGGTTGACTAGTCAACCCATGATCTCCCATTTTGGGGGGAGATCATGGAGGAAACTTCCTTACAAATCATGGTGTAACCCATCAATTTCCCCCCAAATTCTTCTTGCCGGAGAGCGCTGCGAGCGAGGGAAGAAGGATTTCCCGCTGCCCCCATTCTCACCATGACAACCTCCAGCGAGAAGGTGATTGAGATCTTGAAGTTCTGTGGGGTGCCAATTTTACAATTTGTCCCTGCTGGAATTGCTCGAATTATGGGTTTAACAGCATTCTTTCGCGAGCATGGAGGACGGCTTTCCTTAGACCAATCCCGAGATTGGTGCGACGTTCGCTCCGATGGTGGCGAGCGGGTGGAGGTTCGCAGCAACATGTGCCAGCTTGTGCTGAGTCTGTTGTAAGTTTGACTTGTGGCGTTACTTTGTGTGGGTTGTAGTCGCAGCTTAGTTTGCGTAAGGCTGGCTCTTGGTTTTCACGAGGGTTGCTCGCGGCTTAGTCTGCACAAGGGTTGCTCGCGGCTTAGTTTGCGCGATGGTTGCTCGCGGCTTAGTTTGCCGGAGAATGTAAGTACTCAATCCGACATCCGGAGGATGTGGGTACTCAATCTGGTTGCAATCGTGAGGGGGGGCAGGCCCTGGTGATGTTAAGGCGTTGGTTTGCAGTAACGGCGGAGAATGTAAGTACTCAATCCGACCGCCGGAGAATGTGCGTACTCAATCCGGTTGCAATCGCGAGGGGGGCAGGCCCTGACGATGTTAAGGCGTTGGTTTGCAGTAACGGCGGAGAATGTAAGTACTCAATCCGACCGCCGGAGAATGTGGATACTCAATCCGGTTGCAATCGCGAGGGGGCCGGCCCTGGAGACGACAAGGCGTTGGTTTGCAGTAACAGCGGAGAATGTAAGTACTCAATCCGACCGTCGGAGAATGTGGGTACTCAATCCGGTTGCAATCGCGAGGGGGCAGGCCCTGGTGATGTTAAGGCGTTGGTTTGCAGTAACGACGGAGAATGTAAGTACTCAATCCGACCGCCGGAGAATGTAGGTACTCAATCTGGTTGCAATCGCGAGGGGGGCAGGCCCTAGAGATGACAAGGCATTGGTTTGCAGTAACGACGGAGAATGTAAGTACTCAATCCGACCGTCGGAGAATGTGGGTACTCAATCCGGTTGCAATCGCGAGGGGGGCAGGCCCTGGAGACGACAAGGCGTTGGTTTGCAGTAACGACGGAGAATGTAAGTACTCAGTCCGACCGTCGGAGAATGTGGGTACTCAATCCGGGTGCAATCGCGAGGGGGGCAGGCCCTGGCGTTGGCATGAAGAGTGACGTCGGAGAATGTAAGTACTCAATCCGACTGTCGGCGAACGTAGGTGCTCGATCCGGGTGTCGGAGAACGTAAGTGCTCAATCCGGGTGCAATCGCGAGGGGGGGCGACCCTGACGATGGCATAAAGAGTGACGTCGGAGAATGTAAGTACTCAATCCGACCGTTGGAGAACGTAGGTGCTCAATCCGGGTGCCGAAGAACGTAAGTGCTCAATCCGGGTGCAATCGCGAGGGGGGGCAGGCCCTGACGATGGCATGAAGAGTGACATCGGAGAATGTAAGTACTCAATCCGACTGTCGGAGAACGTAGGTGCTCAATCCGGGTGCCGAAGAACGTAAGTGCTCAATCCGGGTGCAATCGCGAGGGGGGCAGGCCCTGACGATGGCATGAAGAGTGACGTCGGAGAATGTAAGTACTCAATCCGACTGTTGGAGAACGTAGGTGCTCAATCCGGGTGCCGGAGAACGTAAGTGCTCAATCCGGGCGCAATCGCGAGGGGGCAGGCCCTGACGATGGCATGAAGAGTGGCGTCGGAGAATGTAAATACTCAATCCGACTGTCAGAGAACGTAGGTGCTCAATCCGAGTGCCGGAGAACGTAAGTGCTCAATCCGGGTGCAATCGCGATGAGGGCAAGCCCTGACGATGGCATGAAGAGTGACGTCGGAGAATGTAAGTACTCAATCCGACTGTCGGAGAACGTAGATGCTCAATCCGGGTGCCGAAGAACGTAAGTGCTCAAACCTGGTGCAATCGCGAGGGGGGCAGGCCCTGACGATGGCATGAAGTTGAGGGGCAAAGTTGGTGAAGAACCTGCTTGTTCGGTTTGTAATCACATCTTTACCTTTAAACAAATATGATATTGTACTTGGAAATAAACATGGTCTGCGCGATTCTGAGCTCGTGACTTTTACTGTTCTAAAGTCACGAAAATAAGGTGATGGAAAATGCAGACGATAAACAACATTAATAAAAAATGCGGATGGATGGATGCCACGCAAATTCCAGGCTACAGGCGTGCTGTAGAGGGTCAACCTGCGTCAGCGAGAGCACCCATCCTAGGTATCCATCGTCGGGGGTTCGACGATGGTCTCTATGTTGCCCACCATCTACCTTCCTCCACCGTTTCCTTGTGCTGGGATCTGTGTTTGTCCTTGCAAAAATCTCCCGAGGAGCCACCGACGGACAAGACGTTCAATTTCATCTTTTAGCTCGGCACACTCTTCGATGTTGTGACCCGTTGTGCGGTGGAACTCGCAGTATCTTGTCTGGCCAGCCTTGGGGTTTGGCCGCGGTGCTCTTGGTCGTTGGAATGCCGAATCATTTTGAATTGCATACATCACATTAGTGCGGGTGGTATTCAAGCCCGAAACAAACATTCATCTTTTAAGTTTATCCTACATGGTTCTAACAATGCACATCACCTATGAAATGTGCAATGCATCCACAATTTTTCATTTTCAAATATTCACTCTGTCAAATCTAGGTCAACTATGCATCCACAATTTCCTTAAACGAGATCCGGCGTTGACAGATGATGGTTCATGACCGCGTTCACAGCCATCGACACCGTGCCAAAGGGAACCTAGTTTCTAATTTTGTATTAGCAAAAAAAATAGGGAAATGTACCCTACACTCTTTTAAGGATTATAAAATCAACAGAGATATGAACAAAATATATCTATTCCGTGGAAAAAAGTTGAATACGGCTTCATTTGGGGGAACTTATTTTTCCCAGTCAAGCGGTTATGACCGCATAAACCGAAACCTTAAATTAAGGTCCGGTTCATGCGGTCGTAACCGCTTGACCGATAAAAATAAGTTCTCTCAAACGAAGCCTACATCGTCTATATTGGCAATCACATCACACAAATGATTTGAGAATAACACTATATAGTATGCTCATGACTATCTGCATGCCTCCATACATTTATAAGGTTATTACTTATTACTGTATAAAAGAACAACATCATCTATACAGTTATATTTTATACATTTTTATCCCCTAGAGCAAGAAAATGAGAGGGAGAGAAGGAGAGAGAGGATATTTTATCTATTATTAGAAATTTGAAACAGTAGATATGCTATCATAAATCTAAGCAAGAAAAAGAAAACAATTTAACATGGAGCTGAGGAGACAGTATAGGAAAATAGAGCATTGAAACAACTGTAAGCTCATACAACTTCTTTCCCTTCTCCCCCAAAAAAGAAGTGGAAATGTGAAATATTCCAAATCTTCACAGCAGGTGAAAGAAACCACATTTAATTGATTCCAGTTATAAAAGCGCATCTCAGTGGACTAAATGGGTGATTTTTATGCACACAAACCGAGACCGGTGATATCAGGAAGTGGTCGCCGGAGCGGTGGCCGTGACCCGCTGAGCAATCCAGCCGAGGCCATCGTAGAGCCCGTCACCGGTGAGGGCGCAGCAGGCCTGTATGTGCCAGTCATGGTTCTTGATGCTGTGGAGCGAAAGCGCGTCAGTGATCTCGGCGGGGGACATCGCCTCCTTGAGGTCTTGCTTGTTCGCGAACACGAGCACGACGGCGTGCTCGAGGTCTCCATGCTGCAACAGTCGGAAGAGCTCGTCTTTCATGATCGATATCCGCGCCCGGTCGGTGCTGTCGATCACCACGATCGCGGCGTGAGTGCCTCGGAAGTACGTCGCCCAAGAGGTTCGCAGCCTATCCTGCCCGCCGAGATCCCACACCTGCATCGAAGTAAAGAGAATTTGGCGTGTATAAATGAGCTGGAGCAGTTCAGAACAAGTTATATTCATCGCTGAAACAGGAATGGAGAGGAAGATTGGATGGAACAATTAATGGAGTCTCAAGAAAAAGAATTTGGGGGTCACAGAGATTCTAAAATCTGCTCTTCGCTGACAGTTGCATTTGAATGTTCTACAAATGAAAACTTATTTCGAACCCATTCTATGCTGTATTCATTTCCATCGAGCAATCATAGCTGCTATGGAACATTGATTAACTTTGATTCATTCGAGCGTATTCTGAAGGGGTGTTTGCAGCTATTATGATGGCTTGAAGCGCTTGAAAATAAGGTTTTGAGCATTTCTCAAATTTGCTGAGCACTATAGTGCTGCAGATGTCCATGTTGACACTCAACCGTAGCATAATTCCTCTTCCTCGGCATTTTATCTTCACTTCTGCAGTATTTTCTCAACTTCAAACCTCGTAGAAATTTCAAGCCAGCTCAAAATCAGCTCAAATACATATAAGTCGATTTCGAGTCAGCTTGAGTTTCTTCAAGATGACTTCGAGTCAAGCTTCTGCTCAAAGTCCGGTCACTAACAGCCCTACATGCTTGGATCGTGGCACACAAAAAACTCACTGTGATGGCGTAAGCCTACAAACATGCTACTCGCCAAATTATGCATTAGCAGGCGCTCGATACAATGACTAATGCAATTTCCCCCCTTGCACGGCTAGTTTGTTTCCCTGTAATTGTTTGCAAGTGTCTGGATCCCAGTTCCAGAAGTGATGCGTTGATGTGAGATGCAATTGGAATTTATTTATGTTGGATGAACTCGGTTCTTATGTTTGTTTGACAGTGAGTTTCACTTTTACATGGTCATCTTAATTTTTCATTACTTTATTAATATTATAAGTAGAAGTGATATTTTAAATTATCATTCCAAGAATTAATAATATTCAATTTTATTAAGATTTAAAAGCAAAAGACAAAAGCGAAACTAAGTTCCTAACTCTCGAGATTGAGATACTTCATTTAAGGTTAGTTCCAACAACTCGACTTCCCACAACTTCAACAAAAAATGGTTGAACTCACTTGTAAAATCAAGACACTTTCAGACACTTCGGTTCCGTTTGGCACGGCGTTTTTGCTCCGGTGAATTTGGCCAAAAATGCCACTGTCATAGAATGTACATTTGGCATGACAACGGTTATCACTGCCACCAAGAAAAGAAACTAATATTGAACATAAAAATGGATGAAGTTCCTTACGTGGGGTGGGCATTCATGAACAATGGTTCATAACCACCGTGTTCACAGGCGCCGCCGTGCTAAATGGAGCTTAGTGTGAACCAAACTAGCCCTCCGATCGATTGCTCTTACAAAAGTAAGGATGTGAACACATTTTCAGAATGTATCTATCATAATGCTCAAACAAATTTGCACATGATTGGGTGGATTAATGGAAGATGATTAGTTTGCTTGTAAACAATGGGATAGCCCTCTCCCTCACAAAAAGGCGATAAATAAAGATTAAATGGAAATATCAAAACCCCTCATAGAACCAGGTTGACATATCGAAGAGGGTAAAAGACTGGAAGTAAGTCAAGTAACCCATCTAGTCTCTTACAGAAAAATTGGACCGATTTTTTACTGTTTTATACATCACCAAATCGAATAAATTGCAACGGCTAGCCTCTTCAACAAAAATATGAGATAAAATCAATCATCATGCAGATAAATTGAAATTTCATTAAAGCTATAAAATCATAGAAATAATTTAAATATGAAAGGAGAAAATGAAATTTCATTTTCATTAGTTTGAGTAGGTTCAAGCACATTCTTCCAATCTTCTGTAATTATCATTTTCATTTCGGTCATTTTTAGTAACCTTTCTAGTGTCTACCACAACTTAAAACAAAAGGTAATAATGCTAAAAGAAAGAATGACCAAATTTTAAAATGGTTTCCTCACTACTTAGAATTGAGACTGGGACAAGGAGGGTCAGCTCGGGTTGGGTAAAATCAGGTCAAGGAAGTAAAAGCAAATGCAAAAGCCCAGCTCAGTCTGATAGGCCCAAAATTGGACGGACCGCGTGATGTGACCCGACCAAGGATGCAATCGAGGGTGCCAGGTCAGATGAACATTGGCTTCCAGGCCAACTACTGCCCAAACTGGCAACTTTCTAGGGTTTGGCCAGTCAGGTTGGGACGGCCCAAGAACCGAATCCAGGCCTATTTAGGATGCATTGACCCTCCAATAAGATTTCTAGATTTATTATGACAAGTAAAATCGGTGATGAAATCAATTCAATAACAAATTTTTATTAGATGCAATAGGAAAGAGTCAACCAAATATAAAAAAGAGAACCTCACCCTTGTACGAGATGACCTCTTCTATAAATATTCCATGTCTCACCCTAGATCAAAAAAGTTGAGTACAAAATGTAGAATGAATAAGACATTCAACTAGAACTTTATTTTGAATAAATTAAATTGTCTCTTGTAAATAACTAAAACCCAATTTATAACACAATCTTCATTAAAGCCTGAAATCCCTACCAACCAATCAAAGCAGACTCTAAAAATTCATATACATTTGGTGTTGAATAACAAAGTAATCCTGATAATACATAGGGATCAAATAAGACCAATAATAAATGTCAAGAGACGTAACGTAGGAATCACCACACCACTCATGCCACAAACATCTTAATAGATGACAACATAATTCCAAAGACAGTAAGAAATCACAGAACAATTATCTGGGCAGGAGGAACTGCAGGAAATTCCAGAATTACCACCGGAGGAAAACAAATCACAGGAAAAAGGAACTTCCAATCAAATTATGACCTGTTTGTAAATGTATAGTGCTAATGAATTATTCAACTGAAATAACAAAATATTCATTGGAATCCTGATCAACTAGAATCCCAACCCACCAATCAAACCAGACCCCAGAAAGTTATATACATTTGTCATGGAAGAACAAAAAAAATCATGATGGTACATGGGGACCACAAAAGACGAATGTGTTATAAACTAAACAGGATTTTGAAATTCAAAGAATAAGAAGGTAAATAGATAGATTCAATGTTGTAAATACCGGATGTGGCAACATATCGGATTGAGTTTTTTAATATCGGATGTTGAAAGTCGTAGACATGTCGGAAATATTTTAAAATATGGATTTTCATGTCTTATAAATAAATTTTACACTTTTATGCACAGTAACTATAACCATATGTTATAAAAATAATATAACAAATCGATAAAAAAATGAGTTATTTATATTACAAAATAAATTTGAATAGTATCTAAGATAAAATATTAACTGTTAGAAAAGACATTGTATATATTAGTCTCACACCTTGTATATGAGACTCCTCTCACTTTCTTCCTCCTATATATATTAATATATGTACTCATACATTGTATTTAGAGACACAAGAAGGATATACAAGGTTGACTGGATTTACTGCATAATTAGTGTACTTTTCTACATGGTATCAGAGGTATCCGTTCCTACCTCTTGTTTCGGGCGGCTAGACCCATTCTACCCGCCCAGCGTCTGCGGTTAACCCCCAGCCCGCTCTCTCTTCTCTAACCCCCTCTTCTTCGCAATCTTCTTTCGTTCTACCCAGCGTCTCCTCTCCTCCCGTGGAACCACCTTTCTTTTCTTCTCCTGATCAGCTTTTATAACCTTTCTCTCTCCCGTGGAACCACTCCTCGTGCGGTCTTCCCCTCCTAGCCGCATAACTTTGTCTAACAGCTATGCTTCGACCGCGTCTCTTCTCTCATCTACCCGCTGCTCTTATCGTTGTCGATCTTTCCATCGCGGATCTTCTTGCCGTTGCGATCTCTGTTTGCCTAACCGCGGCCTTTTCTTGGGCGGTTTCCTCTAAACCGTTGCGGCATCTTCTCTTCTTCTCTAGCCGCAACCTTCTTGTCGCGTGGTCTGTCTCTTTGTCGCAAGGTCTTTCTCTGTAGTAAGTCTTTTCTTCTCTTCTCGCTGCGGTCTCCTGCTCTGACGACTTCTTCTAGCCGCTGCTCTGGCGACTTCTTCTCGATGCGGTCTCCTGCTCAAACCGCTGCTCCGGCGACTTCTTTTGGAAGCTGATCTAGTCGTTGCTCTTATCGATCAGCCCGCTGATCTAGCCGCTTGCGGTCTCCTGCTATAGCCGCCTGCTCTGGCCGCTTACAATCTCCTATTATAGTTGCTGATCTAGCTGCAGCTCTGACCGCTTCTTCTAGCTGCTGATCTAGCCGCTTCTCTGACTGCTTCTTCTAGCCGCTGATATAGCTGCTTGCTCTTGCAGCTTGATCTAGCAGCATTTTCTAGTTGCTGCTCTAGTCGGTTACCCGCCTAATCATGGAATTGTCCACAGCTACTTCCTCTCCTGCTACGGCCGCTGCTCCTACTCCGGAACTCCGTGACGAGTTACGCATCACTACTATCTCTCTCACAGGAAAGAACTTTGTTGAGTGGGTGCATTCTGTTCGCCGGGTTCTTCAGTCAAAGAGATTTTAGCATCATTTAACACAGAGTGTTCCCGCTGCCCCTACCGATGACTGGCTTCGTAATGATGGGAGCGTTCAGACATGGCTTCTCAACTCTCTTGATGACGAACTTTACCGCATGGTCATGTATCATGAGACGGCCAAAGCGATGTGGGATGAACTTCATTCCCTTTACTCAGGCAAAGAGTCTCCAACACCTTTATGATATCATTACTGGTCTTCAGACTCTTGACACCGGCGATGCTACCGGCCTAACTTCATTTGTTGCCCGGTCCAAGACTCTGATTGAAGTCTGGATTCAGCATCAACCCCCGACTACGGATCTGTAAAAACCGAACAGAAACAAACCGGAAGTGGTTTAACTGAAACTTTATTATCCCAAAAAGATATCTATTACAAATGTATGACCTCCCTTATATAGAATGTAGGAGAGATGAGAGAAAACAAATAAGAGATGTGAGACTAAAAAATTACATGACACAAGCGGACTATACAGACACAAACCGCACAAGCCGCGCGGTTAGACAGAAGGGCTAACCGCTCGGCTACTACCACAGAGAGAGAGATCGCCATGGGAGACCGCTAGACCGCCCGGTCTCCAAGTCGTGAGAGACAAACCGCTAGACCGCTTGGACCTCAGACAGCAACACAGCAACCAATCCGCTGTAGAGTAACATCATAACCGCGCGGTCATCAACCCGCCAAGCCAGACCGCCAGACCGCCCAATCACCAACTTCAACACTCCCCCTCAAGCTGGAGCATATATATCGATCATGACCAGCTTGTCACAAATATGAAGAAGCGAGGCATATACTGGCTTGGTGAAGATGTCAGCCAGCTCTTTATCAGAAGTGACGAAGGGAGTGCAAATTTGTTCTTTCAAAATCTCTTCACGAATAAAATGACAGTCGACCTCAATGTGCTTGGTTCTTTCATGGAAGACCGGATTTTTGGAAATGTATATGACAGTCTTGTTGTCACAGAACATAGGTAGAGGATGATTGTAGACCTATCCTAAATCCAGCATGAGAGCCCGTAGCCATTTTAACTCACAAGTGGTCGATGTCATACTCCGATACTCTGCTTCAGCACTGGACCTGGAAACAACAGACTGCTTCTTGCTTTTCCAGCTTACCAGATTTCCTCCAACAAAGGTGCAGAAACCGGAGGTAGATTTGCGATCCCCTTTGTCATCAGCGTAACTCGCATCTGAGTATGCTTCAACCTTAAGATGATCATTCTTCTGAAAAAGTAGTCATTTCTCAGGCGCTGCTTTGACATACTCCAAGATCCGCAAGGCGGACTGTAGATGACACTCCCTAGGTGCTTGCATGAATTGACTCACCTTGCCCACAGCATAGGAAATGTCGGGCCTGGTCACTGTGAGATATATGAGCTTACCAACTAGACGCCTGTACCGCGTAGTATCTGAAAGAAGAGGCGAATCATCTGTCCAGGTTTTGTCTTCTCCAATTGCCATGGGGCATCAGGCAGGTTTGGCTCCAGTCAATCCTGCTTATTTTAATAGATCAAGGGCATACTTACGCTGGGAGAGGACTAAGGAGTTGGGCTTCCGAGAGATTTCGATCCCCAAAAAGTACTTCGGAGAGCCCATATCTTTCGTGACCAGATGTTGACGAAGATGCCGCTTTGTCAAGGCTACCCCTTCCTGATCATCGCCAGTGAGAAGAATATCATCGACGTACACAGCAAGAACCACCAGTCCCGAGGAGGTTTTGCGAATAAATAGCGAGTGATCGGCAGAGCTGCGCGTAAAACCAACGGCCGCCACGATGCCGCTGAACTTGTCAAACCAAGCTCGAGGGCTCTGCTTGAGGCCATAGATTGCCTTCTTCAGCCGACATACTCGTGTCTCCCCCTGAGCAACATACCCAGGAGGTTGCTCCATGTAGACGGCCTCCTGAAGATCACCATAAAGGAAGACATTCTTTACATCCAGCTGGGAAATCGGCCACTCTCGATTGACCGCCACAGAGAGGACTCGTATAGTGCTGAGACGAGGCACAAGAGAGAAAGTGTCAAAATAATCAACGTCATATGTCTGAGTAAAGCCCTTAGCAACAAGACGAGCTTTATAATGGTCCACCGTGCCGTCCGGGCTAAATTTGACCACAAAAACCCAGCGACAGCCAACAACATCAGTACCGAAGGGAGGAGGAACAAGAGTCCAGGTACCCCGCTCCGTGAGGGTCGTCATTTCCTCATCCATGGACATCTTCCAGTGAGGAATAGCAAGGGACTCCTGGTAGGAACGAGGTGTGGCAGTGGCAGAGATAGCCAACGCAAAGGCCCTGCGAGAAGAGGTAAGATGAACATATGAAACAACAGCAGCAAAGGGGTGTAGGGTACACGTCCGCACCCCATTGCGAAGAGCAACAGGAAGGTCCAGGTCGGCGGCGCCCTCAGCATCTGGAGCATCCGTGGCAGAGAGAGTTGGCCTGGGAGGAGAGAGCGATGGCGGTGGAGATGAGGGAGACGGTGGCGAAGAAGTGGGAGAGAGAGGCGGAGGGAGAGGAGGGGACAGAGACGGTGTAAGGGTGGATATCGCAGTAGGAGACGAGGGAATGAAGGGAATAACAGGAGAATCCGAAGCTGGGGGAAGAGGAGAGGAAGCTGGGGGAAGAGAAGAGGAGTCATCCGAGAAGTAGGAGGCATTCTCGAAGAAGGTAATGTCAGCGGAGACGAACTGCTGACGAAGAATGGGGTTAAAGCAACAGTAGCCTTTTTGAGTGGTGGAGTACCCCAGAAAGACACATTTGGTGGAGCGAGGGGATAGCTTATCACGGGCGGCAGATGGGGCATGCACAAATGCAGTGCATCCAAAGATTCGGAGAGGGAGAGGAAAAGGCTCCTTGCCCGGATACAGAATGAAGAATGAGGTGTCCCCGTGGAGAACTGTGGAGGGAAGGCGATTGATGAGGTAGCAGACAAGGAGAACAACATAGCCCCAATATGAGCGAGGGGCATGCATCTGGGTCATTAATGTACGAGCGACATCGAGTAGGTGACGGTTTTTGCGTTCCGCCACCACATTTTTTTTGGAGGTATAAACACAGCTGGTCTGATGAGTAATTTCATGTTGCACACAAAAAGAGGTAAAAGCATGACTCAAATATTCTTTAGCATTGTCGGAGCGAATTGTTTTAATACAAACACCAAACTGAGTTTTAATTAACAATCCGCGCGGATAGGAAGAAGAAGAGCTGCAGCGGTCACGAGGGCAGACACCAGCGGCCAGAAAAGCCACGACCAAGCCGCAGACCCAAGCAGAGGGATAGAAGTCGAGCGGCTAGAAGATAGTCCGCTCGAACAGAAGCAAAGACCGACAAGGCACACAAGGCAATAGGTCGCGGCGATAGAAAGCGGCGACTTAGCACAGGTAACAAAGAGGTCGCGCACACAGAGGGCAACGACAAGAAGAGAAAGAAGCCGCGCGGACAGGGCGCATACGGGCGAAGCAAGCCGCGCTGACAGGGAAGGCGCACAGAATCAGGAGGAGAATATCGAGTCCTCTGATACCATGTAAAAACCGAACATAAACAAACCGGAAGTGGTTTAACTGAAACTTTATTATCCCAAAAAGATATATATTACAAAGGTATGACCTCCCTTATATAGAATGGAGGAGAGATGAGAGAAAACAAATAAGAGATGCGAGACTAAAAAATTACAGGACACAAGCGGACTATACAGACACAAACCGCACAAGCCGCGCGGTTAGACAGAAGGGCTAACCGCTCGGCTACTACCACAGAGAGAGAGAGATCGCCATGGGAGACCGCTAGACCGCCCGGTCTCCAAGTCGTCAGAGATAAACCGCTAGACCGCTTGGACCTCAGACAGCAACACACAGCAACCAATCCGCTGAAGAGTAACATCATAACCGCGCGGTCATCAACCCGCCAAGCCAGACCGCCAGACCGCCCGGTCACCAACTTCAACAGGATCTTGCTGCTCAGTGCGCTCAAAAGGAAGCAGTCGGTATTTCCATGATGATGACCCGTGTCCCGCCTCATCTTCAGAGTGTTTGGGCTCAGATCCTCTCGTCTGCTGCGACTCCCTCGTTCTCTGATGTGTGCTCCATGCTGCTAAAGGTTTCACCGCCTCCTGATACAACTGGACCTCCCTCCCTGGCCCTTCTCCAGCACTCCTTTGCGCCATTACTCTCTCTCCCTCCTCATACTCGTGGAGGGAGTTCAGGCTCTCGGGGGAAGGGGTCGGATGGCCGGCCCCAGCCTAAGTGCTCTTTCTGTGGCAAGGATGGGCACTTAGAGGCAACCTGCTATCGCAAACATGGTTTTCCTCCTCATCTGATTGCTTCTGTTGTTGATCACAATCCTTCTGTCACTCGCGCTGATCTTGACAAAGTCCGCCTCCAGCTCTAGCAACTCCAAGGGATGCTTAGTCACCCACCTGCCTCCGTTGCCTCCGTCTCTCGAAGGTATCGCTTGTCTCTCCACGAGTCCGCGCTAGATAGTGGATTCCGATGTCACTCACCATATTACCTCGCTAAAGCCACATCACTACTTGAATTCTTCATATCCTAAGTTTATTACTGTGGTCATGGTTGTCAGGATCGCGATCCAGATCATATGATCTTACGATCATACGATCCAGATTTTGTAAAGCGATTATCAATCCGACCCAACTGTCTGATCCGATCTTACCTCAAAACTATCTCATCTAGGATCTCAATCCCAACAACCTCGACTGTGGCCAATGACGCTACCGTTCCTGTCTCAAGCTCTGCTGATATTCCTCTCAATTCATCTATATCTTGTCGCTCGACTCTTCATGTCCTGGACTCCCCGTTTAATTTGCTTTTTGTTAGTCGCCTCACTGCCGATTTGAATTGTTCTGTCACATTCATCTCTACTTTTTTTATGATGCAAGATCGACGGACGCAGAGTATCATTGGTAGGAGACGACTGCAAAACGGGTTCTACCTTCTTGATGTTTCTCCTACCATCCTCTCATTAGTCTCCTCCATTGATTGACATTGACGTCTTGGGCATGCTCCTCTACCAGTCCTACAGAAGGCTCTACATGACATTTCTCTTTCCCTTTTTTCTTGTGATTCATGCATTTTGGGAAAACAGCATCGTTCACCTTTTTCTCCTCATTGTATCCGGAGCTCTGCTCATATTCTAGTGCATTCTGATGTTTAGGGACCGTACAAAATACCTAATGTGTCTGGTTATCGTTACTTTATCACCTTTTTTGATGACTACTCTCGGACGACATGATTATACTTGCTTCGTGATCGCTCCGAGCTTCCCTGCCTGTTTCGGGCTTTCGTTCTTGAAACTCGCATACAGTTTCTTGCTAATATTAAAACACTCTGAACTGATAATGCTCGCGAATACACTAGTCATAAGTTTGCTAACATCTGCTCTGAATTTAGAATTATTCACCAGACTTCATGTACCCATACACCATAACAAAACAACGTAGTTGAACGTAGAAATAGACACCTTCTTGATGCTGCTCGCTCCCTCATGTTTCAAATGCAAGTCCCAAAAGTCTATAGGAACTTTGCACTTTTGATAGCATGTTATCTCATTAACTGTCTCTCTTCCTCCATCCTCCAAAATGCTACTACATTTAGTCTCCTCTTCCCATCTTCTCTGTTGTTCTCTCTCATGTCTCGCATCTTTGGTTGCACTTTCTATGTTCACGTTCTTGGTCCGTCCTCGAACAAGTTGGCTCCCCAGACAGCCAAACACATGTTTGTCGGCTATTCCCGTACTCAGAAAGTATATGTGCGTTATTACCCTACTACCCGCAAGGTAACCGTTTTTGCTGATGTTACCTTTCGAGAAGATCAACCATATTTCACCGCTCCAAACCCACCTCCACCACCTTCTTTGCCAAGACAAGTCATCCATGTTACATCTCCTCCACCACCACTCCTACCTGCCCCGACTCCTGTTCTTCCAAAACCCCCTCTTCTTCGTGTCTATACTCGTCGCCCTCCTCACTCCGCCGCTCCAATGCAGTCGACTTCGACCTTTGACACTCTGCGGCCTGCTGATCCGACACCGGCCTCCACCGCCCATTCATTGGCAAATTATGTGTCTTTACATCGGCTGTCTCTGACACTTCACACCTTTGCTACTTCGTTATCCTCTGTTTCTGTCTCTAACTCTGTGTAGGAGGCTCTTCAATATCCAGGCTGGAAGGCATTCATGGATGAAGAAATGACAGCCCTCTGGGCTAACCGCACATGGAAACTGGTTCCTCTTCCTCCGGGCCAGACTCCTGTTGGGTGTAACTGAGTCTTTGTTATCAAGCATGCTCTTGATGGGACGATTGATCATCTTAAAGCAGGACCGGTGGCTCGTGGGTTTACTCAACAACAAGGTCTCGACAGCAAAGAAACATTCTCTCCAGTGGCCAAGCTCAACACGGTTCTGGTCCTCCTTTCAATGACTGTGCACTATGTTGTCAAGGTGCGCGCCTGAGGCGTCGGGCGCAGCCCGGCGCGCCTCAGCACGGACGAGGCGGGCGATGTGCCCCAGGCGCGCGCCTTATAGGCTCTCAGGCGCCCCAAAGGCGCGCCTGAGCCTTTCAAGGTGTTTTTTTTTCAGTTTTTTTAGATGGACGAAAACATGATCTCAGACGCACCAGAGGCACCCCTAGGCGCACTTGGGCGCCAAATTCGCTGAAATTGCGCAAATTCGGCGTCCAATTCGCTCAATTTCCTTTTCCCACATTTTTGCGTCTCACGTGCCTCAGGCGCGCGCCTGCGTCTAGGCTCCAGGGGCCATTTGCGCCTCGATGCACCTTGCGTCTTTGACAACATAGGTTGTGCATCGCCAATGACCCTTACATCAACTGAATATTAAGAATATATTTCTCAATAGTGATGTGCAAGAAACAGTCTATATGCAACAATCTTCGGGATTTTAAACCACGGGGGAGTCTCTGGTTTGTCACCTCAAAAAGTCGATTTATGATCTCAAACAATCCCCCGAGCATGGTTCGAGAAATTCAGTAAGGATGTGCGGGAGGTCGGTTTTACTCGAAGTTCGGCAGACTTCTCTCTGTTTACTTGACAGCTCACAACAAACACTGTTCTGCTCTTAGTATATGTCGATGACATCCTAATCACAGGGGATGACTCAAAAGGAATAAAGATGATCAAACAACATCTGAGCTCTGTTTTTCAGAATAAAGATCTGGGGAACCTACAATACTTCCTTGGTCTTGAGATTGCAAGACGTCCAGATGGCCTTATCATATTTCAACGGAAGTATTGTCTCGACCTCCTTCAGGATGTTGGTTACTCTGGATGCAAGCAGACCAAAACTCTCATGGATGTTAATCGTTAATCATAAGCTTTGTGCTGAAGGCGCGGTTACAGATCCACTTCTTTCAAAACTAGAATACTATTGACGTGTTGTTGGAAAATTGATTTACCTAACGGTCACAAGACATGACATATCCTTTGTTGTTGGGGTTGTCAGCCGGTTTATGCACTCTCCTCGGATGTCTCAAACCCGGGAGGTTGTTTCATGTAGACCGTCTCGAGAAGATCGTCGTTCAGAAACGCATTTTTGATATTTAGCTGATGAAGGTGTCAGTTGCGATGAACAACTGAGGATATTAGGACCCGAACGGAGTTTAACTTGACGACGGGGGAGAAAGTTTCATCATAATCAAGACCTTGTTGTGTGAACCCCCGAGCCACAAGCCGGGCTTTGAGACGTTCAACTGTCCTATCTGAAGCATGTTTGACTGCAAAAGCCCACTTATAGCTGACACAGGATTGTCCTAGAGGAAGAGGGACCATATCCCGAGTATGGTTGGACCAAAGGGCTGTTATTTCCTCATCCATAGTCGCACGCCACCCTGGTGAAGAAGAGCCTCCTGCACATAGTTAGGTATATAGATGGAGGATAGAGAGAGCAAACTTGAGGAGTGATGGGGAAAGGCGATGCAGAGATACATAGTTTGCCAGTGGATGAGCGGTAGACGTTGATGCTGAATCGTCAAGCCGCGAGATAGCACAGGTAGAAGGATAGCTGTTGTAGGGCTCCAGAAGTTAGTTTACGATGAGTGTATACACGAAGAGGTGGTTAAGGTGGAAGTGGTGTCGGGAGCGGAAGTGAGAAGGAGGGGAGGTAGAGAAGACGTGACGGGAACGGTCGGACGAAGTATGGGTGGGAAGGGAGGAGGACATGAAGGTGAAGCAAGAAATGGTTGGTCTTCAAGAAAGGTGACATCGGCCGAGACGACCACTTTGTCAGTAATGGGAGAGTAACACACATAGCCTTTTTGAGTCTGACTGTATCCCACAAACATACACGTGCTGGCACATGGGGCAAACTTATCTGAGGGGGGACCAAGATTGTGGACGTAACAAATACATCCAAACATACGAGGCGTGAGGGTAAACGAGGATTGTGAAGGAAACATGACTAAACAGAGAGGCAAAGTCGAGCATGGAGGAGGGCATGCGATTGATGAGGTGACAAGTTGTGGACACAACAAAGTTCCAGTATAGCGTGCGTACCTGCATTTGAATCATGATCGACTGTAACAACCCGAAAATTTAAATAAAACACCATATGGACGTTTTTATAATTAGAAAGAGGGTTTTCCCTATAGTGCTCAACCAATTAGGTTTTATCCCTAATCCTCTTAAACTTAAAAGAACCGAGCCAACCCTCTTATTAACTCGCCGGTCTAGGGCAAGCCCCATTTCCCGCATTCCGCAAACCCGCAAGCCATGATTCCTCCGTCTCTTGCGCCGCCTCCGTCTCCTGCGATTCCGTCGCTCCCGATCACGTGCCTCCTGCTCGCCGCCGGCTGATTCTCCCCCTCCGTCTCAGGCCGCCGCCTCCTCCTGCTTATCCTCCTGAAGTCGCCGACCCACTTCTCCCACTCTTCATACCGTCACCACCTCTATTAGGGTCGGCAGCCTCCTGCGGCTTCTCCTTCTCAAGTTGTCGGCAACTACAAGGGGCCGACGACCTGAAAGCCTCCTCTCCATTTCGTGAGGCCGACAACAAGTTTCTCTTCCTCAGGCCGGAATCAACCCCATCCCTCCTCTCCTAGGGCCGGCAGCCCTCTTCCTCTCTTCCTTGGGCTCCGTCTTCAGCTAAGGTTTGCAAGAGGGTCTTGGATTTGGCTCTGTAAGTTCGATTTCTGGCTTCCTTTGAGTAAGATTCTTCCTCCGTCCCTTCCATTCAGATTTATTGAAAATATTGGGTTGATTTCGTGTTACAAATTTTGTATAAGTTGTGTTTCATGATTTTACCCCTCTCATAATCGTATAACTGCGTTATGTTTGTGATTTCCAGTGCCGCTCCTCGATTCAATTGATGTGACCGCACAAATGCCTCTCCGAATTAGGGTTTTCGTAACTCATGCGCGTCCAAGTCTCCGTCTCCACGTGGTAGTCTCTTCTCCCTTCACCTCTAAGTAAGGTAAATTTTCTGACAACTCTCATGTTTAGGTTATTTGATAATAAATTGTCTGTGTTAGTGTAGTGGTATTTTGCTATATTATTTTTGTCGTTCTTGTACAGGTTCAAAATATGATTTCTGATTTCGCTTGTGCCGCTCAACCGTCACCACCAATTTCAGCTTCCTTCAGGCAAGTAGAGATCCCTCTCTCTTGTAAACATCAAAATTAAATTATGTCTCTGTTCTCTGATTCATGACTGCATTTCTGTATATATTGATATGTTAAATAGATTTGTATCCTAATTGTTTTGTCTGTTTTACGATTCTATGATTTCACCCTGAAATGTTTGGCTTGACAATAAGTTTAAATCTCGAATACCCAGTCTGATAAGTTATAATTTAGGGTGTAACATATTTGGAATTATATGAATTGGTGATCATGAGCAAGTCTTATATTGATACACACTTAGATGAATGCTTATATTTGGATAATTGGAGATACATGTGCATTTAAAATTCTCATTTTTTAAACTCTAAAAACTTCCGCATATAAAAATCAAACTATTTTTACTTAAAGATAATTATTTTAAACATATTATCAGTATCTCTGCATCTGCTTTAGCAGACATGGTTTTCTTTCTGCTCATGTCTGTGGCATCACGGCCCGCCCGAAGCGTACTCTGACTTTTGTCGAGACGGGTCGTGACAGTTGGTATCAGAGAGAGGCCAGGGAGGTTGGTTTCAAAAGATAAAGTATTTTCTAATTATCAAATATTTTGAACTTTATTATAAAAAAATAAATATACATGCATCATTTCTTCACTCACTTGTCATTATCTGTTGTTCGCGGCTGAAACACACACACACACAATCATAAAGCATGAGTAGTATGCACACGAATGTTAAGAATGTATGAGCAAACTTAGCATTTTTGTGCATGTGAATTTCCACTACGATATACACCGCTTGCGAATATTAAATTGTATGAGCGGCTTAATATTTTCAAGTGCGTTGGCATTAGAGCCTTAATATGCATGACATGTTAAGTGATATGGGCGCTTAACATGACATATATATTCATTCATTTGCATTCATATCATAAATCACTGCACAAGTGTGAAGCCAAGAACAACAATAATGATTGTACACACATGAATTTACTAATTGCTTGACAACGCACAAGATCTCATGGTTGCACTTGCATGATTATTACATAGAGTTGTCCAATGAAAATGCTTCTGAGTTATTTGTAATTAGACCTTCCTGTTTCGCATGTCTGTCAATCTTATATGGTCCTACTGTATATTCTTTTAGATAGCTTCTGAGTGTCAGCAAGAAATGAGTTTCTTCTTGTGAATTGCTCTGTTGTGCTTCTACAGCGGTCTTGTGCTCTTCCATCTCAACGATTACTCGCTTCTGTGGACCATCAGTTGTCATTCAGTTTCTTTTCCTTTTTGGTGTCATATCTTTCCTTTGTGCAAGATCTTTTTCGCTCTCAAATGTTTGAGTCTTACCTTTCAATTTTGAGCTAGCAATTCTTGTGCTCCCCGAAGCCAATCTTTTGTATCCGTTTGAACCCGCTAAGACTAAAGTGTTCCCCTGTGAACTTGAATCTGATCTGCGTTGCAAGTATCTGTAACTTTTCTCTTGATCATAATAAGTCTTCGTGTTTGTTCTCCTTTCTGTTTCAGTATAATCATAGTTAACTTCCACGCCTTGATATGCAATCCTCGATGGAATGAAAGTCATCGGAATCTTCACTATTAGAAACCCAGTTCAGCAAATTCTCAGAAAGTTTCAGGACGAAACTTACAAAGTAGAGGAGAATGTAACAACCTGAAAATTTAAATAAAACACCTTATGGCGTTTTCGTAATTAGAAATAGGGATTTCCATATAGTGCTCCACCAATTAGGTTTATCCTTAATCCTCTTAAACTTAAAAGAACCGAGTCAACCCTCTTATTAACTTGTCGGTCTAGGGCAAGCCCCGTTTCCCGCATTCCGCAAACCCGCAAGTCGTGATTCCTCCGTCTCCCACGCTGATTTTGTCTCCATGCGATTCCGCCGCTCCCAATCTTGTGCCTCCAGCTCGTCGTCGGCTGCTTCTCCCCCTCAGTCTCAGGCCTGCCGCCTCCTCCTGCTTATCCTCCTGAAGCCGCCGACCCCTTCTTCTCCCACTCCTCATACTGTCACATCCTCTATTAGGGTCGGCAGCCTCCTGCGGCTTCTCCTTCTCAAGCCGTCAGCGACTCCAAGAAGCCGACGACCTGGAAGCCTCCTCTCCATTTCTTGAGGCCGACAACAAGTTTCTATTCCTCAGGCCGGAATCGGCCATATCCCTCCTCTCCTAGGGCCGACAGCCCTCTTCCTCTCTTCCTTGGGCTCCGTCTTCAGCTAGGGTTTGCAAGAGGGTCTTGAATTTGGCTCTGTAAGTTCGGTTCTGGCTTCCTTTGAGTAAGATTCTTCCTTCGTCCCTTCCATTCAAATTTATTGAAAATATTGAGTTAATTTCGTGTTACAAATTTTGTATAAATTATGTTTCATGATTTTACCCCTCTCATACTCGTATAATTGGGTTATGTTTGTGATCTTCAGTGCCGCTCCTCGATTCAATTGATGTGACCGCACAAGTCCCTTTCCGAATTAGGATTTTCGTAACTCAAGCGCCTCCAAGTCTCCGTCTCCGCGTGGTAGTCTCTTCTCCCCTCACCTCTGAAGGAGGTAAATTCTCTGACCCCTCTCATGTTTGTTATTTGATAATAAATTGTCCGTGTTAGTGTAGTGGTATTTTGCTATATTGTTTTTGCCGTTCTTGTACAGGTTCAAAATATAATTTCTGATTTCGCTTGTGCCGCTCAGACGTCACCGCCAATTTCAGTTTCCTTCAGACAAGTAAAGATCTCTCTCTTTATTGCAAGCATCGAAATTAAATTTATGTCTTTGTTCTCTGATTCATGACTGCATTGTTTTGTATATATTGATATGTTAAATGGATTTGTATCCTAATTGTTTTGTATGTTCTTACGATTCTATAATTTCACCTATGAAATGTTTGGTTTGTCAATAAGTTTAAATCTCGAATATCCAGTCTGATAAGTTATAATTTAGGGTATAATATATTTGGAATTATATGAATTGGTGATCATGAACGAGTCTTATATTGATATACACTTAGATGAATGCTTATATTTGGATAATTAGGAGACTAGTTAGTGAATGATATAGTTAATTGAATATTCAATTAGATGACTTGCATCTCGGTTGGTGAATAATTTGAAGGATCGTAAAGTGTTAATCACGAGCAACATTGTCACGACAATAATTATAATAAATTTTGAGCTAGCAATTCATGTGCTCTCTGAAGCCAATCTTTTGTATCCGTCCGAACCCGCTAAGTCTAAAGAGTTTCCATGTGAACTTGAATCCGACCTGCGTTGCAAGTATCTGTAACTTTTCACTTGATCATAGTAAGTCTATTTGTTTGTTCTCTTTTCCATTTCAGTACATTCATAGTTAACTTTCCACGCCTTGATTTGCAATCCTCGATGGAATGAATGTTATCTGAATCTTCGTTATTAGAGACTCAGTTCAGCGAATTTCTCAGAAAATTTCGGGACGAAACTTCCTAAGTAGATGAGAATGTAACAACCCGAAAATTTAAATAAAACACATTATGGCATTTTCGTAATTAGAAAGAGGATTTTCCCTATAGTGCTCAACCAATTAGGTTTTATCCCTAATCCTCTTAAACTTAAAAGAACCGAGTCAACCCTCTTATTAACTCGTCGGTCTAGGGCAAGCCCCGTTTCCCGCATTCCGCAAACCCGCAAGCCGCGATTCCTCCGTCTCCCACGCCGATTCCGCCTCCTGCGATTCCGCCGCTCCCGATCTCGTGCCTCCTGTTCGCCGCCGGCAGCTTCTCCCCCTCCGTCTCAGGTCGCTGCTTCCTATTGCTTCATCCTCCTGAAGTCGCCGACTCCTTCTTCTCCCACTCCTCATACCGTCACCTCCTCTATTAGGGCTGACAGCCTCCCGCGGCTTCTCCTTCTCAAGCCGTCGGCGACTCCAAGCGGCGGACGACCTGAAGGCCTCCTCTCCATTTCTTGAGGTCGGCAGCAAGTTTCTCTTCCTCAGGACGGAATCAGCCTCATCCCTCCTCGCCTAGGGCCGACAGCCCTCTTCCTCTCTTCCTTGGGCTCCGTCTTCAGCTAGGGTTTGCAAGAGGGTCTTGGATTTGGCTCCGTAAGTTCGGTTCAGGCCTTCCTTTGAGTAAGATTCTTCCTTCGTCCCTTCCATTCAGATTTATTGAAAATATTGGGTTAATTTCGTATTACAAATTTTGTATAACTTGTGTTTGCATGATTTTACCCCTCATAATCGTATAACTGCATTATATTTGTGATTTCCTAGTGCCGCTTCTCGATTCAATTGATGTGACCGCACAAATCCCTCTCCGAATTAGGAGTTTCGTAACCCAAGCGCCTCCAAGTCTCCATCTCCGCGTGGTAGTCTCTTCTCCCCTCACCTCTGAGGGAGGTAAATTCTCTGACCCCTCTCATATTTAAGCTATTTGATAATAAATTGTCTGTGTTAGTGTAGTGGTATTTTGCTATATTGTTTCTGTCGTTCTTGTACAAGTTCAAAAATGATTTCTGATTTTATTTGTGCCGCTCAGCCGTCACCGCCAATTTCAGATTCCTTTAGGCAAGTAGAGATCACTCTCTCTTTTACAAGCATCGAAATTAAATTTATGTCCCTGTTCTCTGATTCATGATTGCATTTTTGTATATATTGATCTGTTAAACGGATTTGTATCTTAATTGTTTTGTCTGTTCTTACGATTCTATGATTTCACCATGAAATGTTTGGTTTGTCAATAAATTTAAATCTCGAATACTCAGTCTGATAAGTTATAATTTAGGGTGTAATATATTTGGAATTATATGAATTGGTGATCATGAGCGAGTCTTATATTGATATACACTTAAATGAATGCTTATATTTGGATAATTGAGAGACGAGTTAGTGAATGATATAATTAATTGAATATTCAATTAGATGACTTGCATCTCAGTTGGTGAATAATTTGAAGGATCGTAAAGCGTTAATCACGAGCAACACAGTCACGACAATAATTATAATGAATTCAGCTTAGCACGTATATGATTGGTTCTTGGATATATCATGCTCGTAACACATTTTTTTTTACTTGGAAAATACTTGTGTCAAAGGATGATTTAACCTAGATGAGTACTTGACATCTCCGATCCAATACATTTCAATTTATCTTTACGATTTACTCGAAAAATCTTCTTGATAATGGAGCATTAACCTCTCGAACCCGCGAGACTCAAAACTTACTGTTTGGTTCCTTCTGTGTCGTCGAATCTAATTTCGTATGTCTGTCTGAGTAAAACTTATTCTTGGTCTGATCGTTCACTTTAAGTATTTTTGTTTCTGTTAAAATCACTACAGTGTGAATCATGTAACTCATAATATCATAAGCAAACATTGAAACATGTTGGGATCACTTGGGTTGCAGCCTTCACGGTGCCAGTTGGGACTCACTAAGCCTCCTTGAGCCGAGCCTGGGCCGTGACGAGGGTCTCGACAAGCAGGAAGTTTCCTAATAAGACTTGTATCCGGACTGAGTGTGAACCATGCACATCACTCAAAACACTTATACACTTCATTAATTGCAGCTTATGATATTACTTGTTTTATTATGTGTTATGCTCCGAAGTAAGCTTAATTCAGTTATTTCTGTTTGACTATTCCACCTGTCTGAGTTAGCAACTTTGATTTATGAAAATTGGTACACTCATACATTTCTGCTTCTATTATCGTTCTGTATTTTACTTTGCTCACTCTGCTTATTTCAATGTTCTGAGCTTTTTCCTTTCTGTTCTGTAATTTCCTTAGCGTTCGTGCAGCGCCACCAGGTACTCAAGCCCGATTAGCATTAAGTTTCATGTTCTACGTTTACATTTCATTTACTGTCAAATATTTTTATGTAATAATTGTAATCAGACATTTTATCTGGTATCATGGATAACTACTAGTCTATTATATACATTATGTACTAGAATTTGATATTAATGCATGTGCATACTCTTTTGAATCATAATTGCATGAAATCAGTGGCAGTTCCCTGTAAAACATGATTTTATAAAATACATATGAATTTAAAATTCTCATTGTTTTAAACTCTAAAAGCTTTCGCATATAAAAATCAAACTATTTTTACTTAAAAGTAATTATTTTAAACTTATTACCAGAATTTCTACATCCGTCTTAGCAGACATGGTTTTCTTTTCGCCCTTACTTGTGGCATCACGGCCCGCCCGAAGCCCACTCTGACTTTTGTCGAGACGGGTCGTGACATTGACCGATCGACATCAAAAAGATGATGATTCTTTCGCTCGGCCACTCCATTCTATTGAGGCGTATACACATACGATGCTTGATGAATGATGCCAAACTCAATGCATAAATTAGTGAATGCCCGGCTAGTGTATTCCCGAACGTTATCAATGCGAATAATTTTCATGGGTGAGGAGAACTGAGAACGTGTTTCCGTAATAAATGTGTGAAAGATAGCGGTCAATTCAGCACAATCGCAAGTAAGTGCAACCAGGTCAACCGAGAGAAATCATCAATAAAGGTGACAAATTAGCGATAAACAAAAATATTATGGGTATTATATGAACCCTAAATATCAGAATGTACTAAGGATAAAGAAATAGTACTCCGAGTGCAAGTAGGATGAAAAGAAGTACGATGTTGTTTGCCAATGATACAAGATTCACAAGCAAACTCATGTTAGGCGACATCCGGAAGAGCTTTCTTGAGAATTTGGAGTGGAACATGCCCAAGACGGCGATGCCGGTCGACAGAGGAAACGACAGAGAGAGCGGAAGGTGGGACATCCAGGAGTAGAGCCCGTTAGACAGCCGACCTTTACCAATGATATTCTGTGTTTGTCGATCCTGCACAACAAAGGTAGAAGGTGAGAAAGTAACACAACAATTCAAGTCCATGTGTAAGGAGGCTAACAGAGAGCAGATTAAAAGGTGATTTTAGAACATGAAGGACCGAAGTCAGAGAGAGTAGGTGTGAGAGATATATCAGCAACGCCGGACACCGAGGTGGTATCACCATTGACCACAGTGATGAACTTGGGATGACCAGTGAGCAAGTACCCATGAGGTCGCTGCAAAGTAATATGATGTGTGGCACCTGAATCCACAATCTAGTGAGAGCTCTGGGAGAGACAGGATATACCTTCATTGAAAATGGACGCAACAGATCCAGATGAGCGAGTAATGACCCCATGGAGATGTTGGATCTGGGTGCGTAGAGCATTGATGTCATCACGAGTGGAAGAGGCAGAATCCTGTGCAGGAGAAGTGGGGGTTTCAGCAGTAGCAGAGGCAGATAAATGTGGAGACAAACCATGTTTGCGATAGCAGATGGCCTCAAGGTGACCATCCCGTCTGTAATACGTGCATTTCAAGGAAGACCTTTCAGT
Organism: Platanthera guangdongensis; assembly: GCA_039583875.1. NCBI lineage: Eukaryota > Viridiplantae > Streptophyta > Magnoliopsida > Asparagales > Orchidaceae > Platanthera > Platanthera guangdongensis. The sequence goes on along the minus strand of CM077154.1, from coordinate 132,056,839 downwards.
ATGTCCCTGTCCCCGGGACGTGTGACGACCCCCTCAGGCCGACGAACCCCTAGCCGAAGGAACATGCGTAGGTTGTTGAAGAGCCGAAGAGAGTCACTAGAGCATCCGGGGCGGTGTCACTTTCAGAAGCATAGATTTCAGAGTCAGCCCGAGGGGGTCGTCCACAATCACATCTCGAGCAATGGTAAGCTTGTGTTTATCTTGATTTCAGAGTCTATATGCTTTGGACTCCTGGCTGTAACCAACAAGAATCAATTTTTCTTCTTTTGGATCTAACTTGTCTGTCTTCTTATAGACATAAGTGGAAAACAAGACTGCCAAAAAAATTTCAAATCCGTGATATTAGGCTTTGAGTTGTAAAGAGCATCAAAAGGTGTTTGCTTCGTTAAGGCGTTAGTGGGACTGCAATTAAGGATGTATACAGCAGTATGAACTACTTCTGCCCAAAATGATTTGGGGAAACACTTGTGATTCCGCATACATCTGGCCATCTCAACAATGGTTTGATTCCTCAGTTCCACCATACCGTTTTGTTGGGACGATCTAGGGACAAAAAAATGTCTTGCAATTCCTTGCTCTTGACAGAAGGAAGTCAAGTTACTGCCTATGAATTCTCCCTCGAGATCACTCCTTAATCGTTTTATTTTAAGTTCAAACTCATTTTCCACAAGTGTTTTAAAATGGACAAATTTCATAAACGTCTCTGATTTAGTGTTTAGGGAGTAAACCCACATAGATCTAGTAGTCAACTACGAGTAAGAGAAACGACCTCTTTCCAGAAAGAGATTCGGTAGAGGTTGGTCCCCACAAATCGGCATGTATTAATTGAAGAGCCCCAGTTGGATTGAGAAGGGAAGGGTGTTCTATGAATTTTTTTCAAGGAACATTCTTCACAAATTTTCTTCTCTGCTTTGATTTCAGGCATCCCATGAACTAGTGATTCTTTACTCAGTTGAATGAGTACGTGCCAAATTTGTGCCTCATCTTGCTTTGATGTTGATAGAGCTAGCAGTTGGGATTGTTGAATTTTCAATGGAAATATTTTGTTGGAGCTCATCTTAACAACCGTGACAAGCTGTCTGGACTCATAAATCAGAAAAACTAAGTACCCCCCCCCCCCCCCCCGGCCCCAAATACTTGTGGAAGTTCATATTGCTTATTGTTGCATATTTAGTGAACATACAAATTTGGATGTAAATTCGTATATATTTGTCCAAGGCTTGTTCTATTTGTAGGTTCATTCTCTTGATGTTTAATTGAAGCGTTTTCTCCTTTAACTCAACTAGATCTTGCTTGTTTCTCTATTGTCTGATCTCGATTGTGAGAGTTTGTGATATTCTTTATTAATCTCGGAATTTAATGTAATTAATCATTGAGCAATTGCACGTGCATCACATCATTTTAGGTTTCCTTGCATCACTGCACTTTTATCCATTGGAATTTTATTACGGTATATACTCACTCTTCAGTCTCCACATCTGTCCTGCTTCACTCTTGACTACCAAAGGATCTCAAGAAATTCTTTAAAAATCAGAATGCTACTCCAAAATTGTAGGGCACCATGATATTCATCACATTTCTCGCCGTCTGATCAGTCCATACATCGGTCATCAGACTGCAATTATTCAATCTGCAAGTCTAGGAGAATGTGGCATCTCCTTCGTCTGCACTACTTCCATCTGCAAAAATTTCTCTCTTATCTCATAAGGAGTATGAACCCGTTCATCTTAGATCCATATAGGTCAATAGAATGTGTCATCTACTGAAAAGTGGGGCTTTATATGCCATTGAACGGGATATTTGTTTCATATTCCCATCTAGTCATGTATAATGCTGCATCATATCTATCTTTCTTCTTGTACTTACTCTCAATAGTGCCAGCTGTGAATCTCGTCTCATAGTTGATTTTGCAACAACTTGGACAAATTGGTCCAATGGTCCCTTGGCCCCTAACCCTAAATGCAATCTCTTCCTAATACTAGAGTGTTCTATGTCGTCATCATGAACTCCAATCACCACCTCATCCAAGCTGGTTTGCAACTTGGCATTCTTCAATTTATTGCTTTATAAAGTTGGTTGAGGGTCAACTCGGCTTTTGCCTTCAAATCTGTAGGAAGTTGAGGGCATTGCAAGACATTTCCCATTCTCTTAGTCGGATGATGTTTGAAACGTTGAATGGATTTGATGTGTTTAGTATCATTTGCAACTAACTTTTCACCAAATGCTCAAAATTAATCCTTGCCAGCAGGTACTATAGAAAGAGACGTCTGACTTGATCCAATAGAAGAAGCCATTCTATGCAACTGTTGTAACGCCCTAAATTTTAATGTCGCGATCAATTTAAATTTCAGGGTCTGGTCGCGAGCATATTTAATCAAGCCGATGACCCATGGAGGTAACAATCTTTTGTTTAATTAAATTAATGTGCAATGCTATCAAATAATGAAGAGTCGGCTCGTAATTGAAATTTTTATGTATCGATCGGTGCGACTTCGAGGTTGCGGGAGTTGTAGTATGCTCAAAATAGGATGACATGGATGACCTTATCTTTTGGGAGCATTTAAATAATAATAAAAAGAATTAAGAAAATAAATTGATGCACCGACGGTTTTACACATGCATCCCCCCTCACCTTTATCGTTCCGCTTGAGATTAAAGCTCGGGCCCTTTTTATCGCGGATAACATTTCTCCTCCGCATGCACCCCGCTCGCCGAACTGCAGTTTCCCGTAACCGCGCCCCTATTCATCGGCAGGAGGCCAAACGGACCCTTTCTCCCTTGTCGGTACCAGGCGCCGGTCTCCCCTTCTCCCACTAAAGAGTCTAGGGGCCTATCTCCTCCCTTCTAGTGTCTTGGGAGGCTCCATTTCTAAACCTAGCCGGCGGGAATAGTTTCTGAAACACTTTTTTTTGTTCCTGTGAGTATCGTTCCTCTTTATTCTTTTTTTCTCTTGTGGAAATCGTCATGATTGATGTTCAACTTTGATTATCCACCGTTTTATTGCCCTAATTTAGGGATTGAGGAACTAGGTCTTCCCTAATCAGAAATCAACCACCGGTTTTGGATTCTAACCGCTTCTAGATCAAGGTAACACATACGTTTATGTTATTTTCCTCGATAATTAGTTATTGATTATCATTTCGAGTGATTATCACTGAAACCCTAAAAGGGAAAAAGGTCTAAATTTGGATTTCCATTTGAAATTCAGTTTCTGGTAGTCATTGGAGTAAAGGATTTGATAAGCTTTGCATTTAACTCCGAGCCAAGGTGAGACCTATGTCTCTGAAATTCTTTTCAAGTAATTTGGTTCCTGCAATAAGATTACGCCAGTTGAAAATCGTTCTAATTTTAGAAAAATTATGGGTTTTAAATTATGGTTTCCGCAGCTTTTGGGGAGGTGAATTCTCGTCCCTATTGGAGGAGTTTGAAGTGGTCAGATTAAATTGAAGGGAATCATGTCAAAACACCGCAGTAAGAAATTCAATTTCTTTTAGTCAAACAATTCGTATTATTTTTAATTCTTGTTTTTTGGTAACTATATTGGTATACGCACTTGGAAGTTACAAGTTTCTATAGTCAGAACTAAGTCAAATGGGTAGGTATATGCTTAAGCTAAATTAGCATATTCAGTTTCATGAAAATCCTTAGCCAAGTTTATTTAAATAGAGCGATATCTCGTGTTTGACTCACTGAACACTAGTCTAAATTAATTCAGAAAAATGGCGAGAAAGGTTCACCCTCGTGTTTATGGTGAAGGCACACCACCGTGTTCTCAGGGCCAGTAGGTCACCACTCGAATTTCAAGCTTAGGGTCGATGACCCTTGTAACAGATATGAAACTCCTCTGATAGGAGTTTGTGCTCCACTTGAGGAGCATCCAGATCAGGGCACCATATGGTTTACCACTCAAACTGAAGTTACTAGTTTGTGCACAGTCGCCGTTAGTGACAAGATTTAATAAAATAATAATGAAATTTATTGAAACTTACAACAGTCACAATTCCAAAAATTCAAAAATCAATGGTTTATACAATTGAGAAAAGTGTGTGTCAGATCACACAGTAGCACGATTTTATGTCAAATCATGAACTCAAGTGTCAAATTTAATGTTAGACAAATCATGTATATTTTCTTTAAATTCAAGTATTATTCATTTATATTTTTCTTTAAGTGTTGCTGGAGGGAGTAGTTTTTCTTACTCTTCAATGAGTCTGACTCATTTGGAACTTGTTTTACAGGGGGGCTCAGGTCAGGGGATCCACTAAGGATAGGCGGTGCAGTCATCGTTGTTGTCAGTCATTTCAGTTGTACTATTCTGTTATTGTACTCATTTTATTTGCAGACATTATATGTTATTGTACTTCAGTTATATTTGATGTACCAGTTTGTTACAGATTGTCAGTATTTCAGTCTCATAGTGTTATATTCAGTTCTAGTTGATTCTGTGAATTCAACATTGCAAAGTACACTTTTACAAATAGATTTTTTTTACTTTACTTCCGTTGTATGTTTCCTTTTAGCACTATTATTTCTACCGGTTTTATATCAATTTATATATCGTTGCTTAGTTTATTTCTTATCGTGAGCCTAGCCAGACTGTTGATTTCTTGTTAAATTAGGTTGGGGTGTTTCAACTGCGCATAACAAAAACGTAAATAACATAACAATTATGATACATATACACCTTGCGAGTGCTCAGACGGTCGACATCACTACGCTACAACTCTATCTCAGATGCAGTGATATTTATGGATTATCTTATATTCGTAGTAAATAATATATTTATTTGTTAATGCATTGTGCTTTGTAGTGGGTCTCCATTTATATAAGGAGTACATAGTGTAAGATTTATCATATGTTGGAGTTAGTTGTCCTTAGCTCTCTTAGGAGAGGACTCCTATAGGGATCTTTCCCTCAAGAGTTGGAAACAAGTATGTCTCATTAATTGTATCTCCCTTTTGCTTTTTATTGCAATATTATGAGCTTTTGATTGTGTTCTTGATACATAGTTGCTTGTTTGTATTAAATTAACAAACAAACAATCTATTAGATTGTTAGAAAAAAATAATGTAATATCAGGAGAAAAATATCTCTAAACTTCATTAGACTGTTACAACATCAATCATTATTCTAAGTTTTCAACCAACATTCTATTTATTCAATGACATTTTGTATCATCAGTATTATACTATTATCATTTTATCAAATTAAAGAATTTACGGCTCAAATCTGAAATGAAATCAACAATATTTATCCAGCCAACAATCTCTTTATTAGAAAGAAAAAATAGACAAAGGACAACTAAATATCATCATTCATCATTCACCATGGCTACATATCATATGTTGCAAAATGAAGTAGGTAACTATGGCCGATTGATATGTAGTGGGAATCAAACAGTTCCAATTATTGTGCGGTTGGTAGGCAAGCGGATTGTGATGATCCTTCGTCACGACCCGATTACCTTATGGATGACTGTTATGAGGATCGTCGCTTTGAGAGAGATTTTGAGAGTTAGTTTCGTACTGTTGCCCCTTCCATTGACGGCTTATCGAGTCCCGAGTCTTTTAGTTATTGGCTCGCGGATATGCAGTATTATCTCGATCATTTTGAGTTATTCAGTGAACGTCGCGTCAAGTTTGCAAAACTTAAACATTTAGATCAGGCGAGAGCTTATTGGTCTAGCGTTGAGAGGACCCGCGAGCAAGACCGTCTTCATCGCATAACCAGTTGGGTGGATATGAAGCATACATTGTGTCAGAGGAATCTGCCTTCGTTGTATCGGTGTCGCTTGCTTGACCAATTATTTTTCCCTCAGCAAAGACTCATGTCTGTCGCTGAGTACATAGACCATTTTGATGAGTTAGTGATGAGGAGTGATATCCGTGAGGACCCAGCCATGACCATTTCCCGATTTCGGTCTGGACTTCGGTCTGACATACGTACTAAGGTAGTTTATCATAGCTTGAAGTCCCTCGAGCAGACATATCAGCTCACCCTTCGTGTGAGCTTCGTTATGAACAGTCTTTGAGATCTGTAAGAGGTGGTCGATGGGATTCTTACCTTGACCTTCGCAGTACGAGTTTCTCTCATACTGAGGTCACCACGATGTCTATCACTATCCCGTCAGTCACGACAGAAGTGATACCTAATGCGGATTGCTCTCATCCCAGCGAGGTGCCTAGCCCAGAGAGTTGTTTATCTCTTGTTTTTGACGCGTCTCTTGTGACCCCGACTGAGAGCGAGCCTGAGAGGCCTATTTAGTCTGTAGTGTTGTGTCTCTTACCCACACCTCTTCCTCTGCCCTACACAGGGTTAGTTAACACCCCGACAACAGACCCATTTCCTGACACCGCACCTACGGATACATTCTTGAGTATAGGTCTATGTCGCTCTCTCATTGTCAATGCCCTGAGTCACATCACGACCGAGAGCCCAGAGTTTGGTGTTGATATCGTAATGACTATGTCACCCATTCATGGGGACGCGACCCCTTACGATGGTACTCACATGGAGGATCATGACCCAAGTGACGAGTTTTACAACGACCCCCCTGGGGAGCCTCCTGATGAGCCGACACATTCTGTTGAGGATGCGATTCGGGTGAGCCGCCCGTTTATGAGCTTTAAGTTATTGGTGTCTCTTTCGCTATCATTTATAGTCTTGCCCCAGAGAATTGATCTTGTGTGGAGCATAACGTATGTAGGGCCTTCCTTGAGTACGCTTGAACATACTCATATTTTGAGGGCCTACCTTATGGCGCATCGCACCCTCGATGAGTTTTGCGATGCACCACCTGCTGACGAACCACACAAACTCTTTCTTTCAGGGACACGCACCACACTCAAGAATGATGTCTTCTAGTCAGTGTACATGATTCTCATTCAAATGGTTGTTGCATTCGCGATGACTTTTCTTACACACCTCCTGGTAAGCCCCCTGATGTGTTACGTCCCCGAGAGACGTTTGGCCATTTACGTGCTCGTATTTGAGTGTAGATATCTCACACAGTCATCTGAACACTCGCCACACATGGGATGAGTTTTCTACACACTTCCGAGAAAGCCACCTGATCGGCCACCACATTTTAGAAACACCCCGGTCATTGTTAATTTTTCTAATAGAAAACATATAGTGTTTGTCACGTTTCATTCGCGTCATTTGCGTCATTCGCGTCATTTGCATGAGTCTGTTGCGTCGTTTCGTCATCATTTGTGTGAGTCTGTTGTGTTGTATGTTCATTATTTGCATGTGTGTCATGAGCCGGTCCGACGAAAAATCCTTAATGATAATAAATTTTGTAAATCACATGCGCATGTTATAGGGCACAATAGCGACAAAGGATCCATATAGCCGACCTCACTATAGTGGGATAAAGGCTTGAGTGTTGTTATTGTTGTTGTATTGTACATACGGATGTTCAATGACAAGAGCAGACACTTCATGAAGGCGAGCAGGTGATGACGCAAATCCGCATTGTGAGGCTCCGTGCAAGGCTTGCTAAAAGATTGAGTGTTAGACGAATGGACCCATATATAATCATGAGACAGATCGAAGCAAACACCTATGATCTTAATATCTCTGCAAGTATGAGTATCCACCTGGTATTTAGCGTTGAAGATATGACGTCGTGCTACGAGTCTCGTGAGTATGTGGACCCAAGTAGTGGGGACTTCCAGACACCCACGCCTCTATTTTCGTTGTCTTGCCACCTTCATAGCTCATCCACGTCTGATAGCCACCATTACTCACCCACCACCTGGGAACTCGTCTTCTTTGGTTCTACCTTCGGCGTCACCGATCACACCGGGAGCCACCACTCATGAGTTGAGCATCACGGAGACCAGACTTCGCTAGTACATTCCTACTACAAACGTTGATGACACGTGGGTGCTTGCAGCAGAGCCTGATCAATTCGCCCCTGGACTTCGACTTCAGTACGGTCGTCTCTATTCACCGAAGATGACAATTTTTCCGTCGGGGGAAGTTGATTGGCGAGTACACTCTTCCGTCGACGACACTTGGACGACTTCCGATGGACCTCTTCGAGTCTTACTTGACAATCGAGAGAATTCCAATCCTTACTCATCGGGAGATGAATTCTTTTGAGCCGGGGAGATTGATGTGGAGCTGAGATGAGGACCTGCAGTGGAGGACAAATATTTGGCCCGTTTGGGGCCGATTGGCGACTTTCCAAATATGACGTGCCCGGATCGACAATCGGACCCCACAGATGTGTTCAGATTCGCGTTGTGAATCGATTTGATATATTACTTCATTATTTTTGGTTTATTTTAATGTTTTGAGTGGCCCCACCTCCGACCAATCATAGCCGTCGAAGGTGGGATGCCCTAGCCTTTATTTTATTATAAATAGACTTGTAGTGGGCTGGTTTAGGTCACTGCAGATTTTGGAGAGTTTATTTCTGGAATCCTACGATCCTCTCACGGTGCAAACTTCGAGGAACCCTAGGTGACGACTTCTAGGCGTCTATCCTCCTCCCCAAAGTTTGCCCTAACCCTAGCCCTCTATTCTCTCCACCAAACCCCCTTTCAGCCACCCAAATCAGCCCCAAAACAGCCCACAGATGGTTGTCCAGAAAATTCCACTTTCTATTCATGTGTACTGTTCATTAATGACATTTACAATTCATTGCTAAAGTTTTCCCTCCCAAATCAGAAGTGGGGTGGGCTGTTCTCCCCCTGTCTACCGTCGACATGCATCTCCTTACAGCCCCTCAACCGATTCCCCCTCCTCCCAGCACAGCCCCGTTGCTGCCCCTCTTCTCCTCCCAGCAGGCCGCCGCCTGGGCTCTCTCCCCCTCCCATCGCCTCCGCCTGACTCCCCTTCCCCTTCCCCAACTGTCGGCCCCAAGGCCTCCTCCCAGCAACCCCTCAGCAGCCGCCCCTCCAAAGACTCCAACCACCAATTTCAAAGCCCCACAGCCACCCCCTTCCAAAATCAGTCCAGATCTGGAAATTTCAGCCCGGATCCGATCTCAAATTATCGGATCTGCCCATACGTGGCCAGTTCTGCCCATTTTCGGCGCGATTCATCCTTCCATCGTCGAGGACAGTCATCTACATCGCTTTCCAAGTTTTTGGTTCCACCTCAGATCGTCATACACTCATCTCCGGCTCCAGATTCTTCAGTATCTTGGTCAGCTCACTATTTGGTGAGATTTTGTTGTATTGGTTTATTATTTTCAGCATATTTATACTGGGTCAGATGCTATATTTGTTTGGATAACTTGTATTGTGGTGGCTTGTTTAGATAATTATCGTGATTTGTAGGATTTATTTATCGCACGCTCTTGCTTTGACCCTCCACGCGGAGGAAAGCCTAATCTTGTTTGCCCTAATAAATGATGTATCTTGCTGTGAATTTATCTGTGTTGGATGTTTTAACTATTATCTAACTGTGGCTTAACCGTCGGATTTGCATAGCATGTAGGGTTAGGTCGCGGATTTTTCGTCGCCTATAAATTCCTCCTGTGTAACCATCACTCATCTCTTAAACCATTTCTAAAACTAACTCGAAAAACAACCATCGACATAATAAACCAAAACAGAAATGTGTCACAGTTAAAACTACTTCTACCTCTAAATCCAGCCCAGTTAACTCAGTGGGTCAAATCCCTATTGACCTGGATCCCAACGCTGATTGTTATTTAAATAAAGAAAGCTATCTGTTTTCTTCAGTGGACCTGTCTATGGCATACCATGAGGGGACAACTATTAATAATCTTGAAGCCAAATCCTGAACCCGGTTATTATAACCAAAGCAAAACCCTATCATAAAAACAGTGCAAATCCTGATAACCTACCCTCTAGCTCCAAATCTTTTTCCAACCTTTAAAATGATAAAAAAATAATAATAAATAGTTGCTCGGATAGTTTCGCGCCACTAAGTTTCCCTAGACTCTCCCCCTTAATGCCTGTGCATATTGTAGAAGAATTGAGTGAACCTTGTATATACTTTTTGAATTGCAAATTACAAGTATGAGTACAAATATATAGGGAGAAGAGAGAGAATCATCCCTTATACAAGATGTGAGACTAATACATGAGAATGTAAAAAGACCTATAATGGGCCTCTACAAACAGTTTTCTAACACTCCCCCGCAAGCTGGAGCGTACAAGTCGTAGGCGTCAAGCTTGGATAAGAACTGATAGTATAACGGCCGAGAGCGGGCTTTGGTTACGATGTCAACTTGCCCTGTAGCGGGAACATGTTCCAACTCTATCTTCTTTGATTGAACATTTTCCTGAATGAAATGACAGTCAACTTCAATATGCTTTGTTCGTTCATGGAAGACTGGATTCTTGCCAATATGTATCGATACTTGACTGTCACAAAATAAGGTTGTCGGAGATGAGAGTTTTAGTCTCAAATCATCAAGAAAACTTTCAAGCCAAGTTAACTCAGATACAACGGAAGTCATAGCCCGGCACTCGGCCTCAACAGAGGATCGAGCAACAACGGTCTGCTTCTTGCTATGCCAGGTTATAAGGTGTCTAACGAAGTACGTAAAAAACCAGTTGTGGAAGCATATCATCCAAAGAACCTGCGTAGTTGGCGTCAGAATACGAAACTAGAGATAGAGAGGTAGATGGTTTGTAAACAAGTTCTTGTCCCGAAACCGTCTTTAGATATCTAAGGATACGCTCAGCGGCTTGGAGATAAGATGTTTGAGGAGCATGCATAAAACGACTCACAACTCCCACAACAAATGAGATGTCAGGTCGAGTAACTGTAAGATTGATGCAGGTCAATGGTTCCGACAGATTAAACTACGCGCTCTTTGGTTCGACAATTAAAAATAGATTCGTAGCGTGCGGGATCTCTCAAACATTCTAACGATGATTACACCAATTTAACAACGCACAAAGCAAAAGGGTCGCTACCCCTTTTAGAGATTGAACAAGGGTTATATGTCAATGTTCGCTCAAGCGAATAGGACCTACCCGATCCTGACAATTAGCAATTGAAATTAAATTTAACGTGCAAGCAATCACAAACCCAACACGAGAGGATCCAGACTAAAATAGCGATTTAAAAGAAGTCCAAAATCGATCCCAAATTAATTTAAAACGAGGGTGGCCAAAATCACTTGAACTCAAGGAGAAATCAAGGTTAAGGAAACCGATTTCCTCTGGCGTTCACGAGATCTACCCGATCCAAATTAAACGAAAATATTCGGAAGAATAAAAGCTTAAAAATCAGATTTTAATTAAGGCACTAATTTCAATATAAATACGGACTAATTACTAGCCTTCTAATCCACCAAACCTCACAAATATTATAGAAGAGATCACACAAGAGAGGTTTAGGAATCGTTATCCAATCCCAAGATAATCCGTCCACAAGAGAAGTGGAGGAAGCACACACGATGGTGGATGAAACTATTTCCCCGCAAATCCTCGGATCCGCACCGGACGATGAAGACACAAGCCGTTGTCCTTTGCATGAAACCCTAGGAGAGGGGAAACCTTGAAGGCCTAAATTATCAAAGATGAGAGAGAAAAGGTGGTGAAGAGGTGGCGGCTATGGTTTTGGCCGAGCCCTAAGGGGGATATGAGGGGGTCGAGTTTGGGGTGGAAGGAGGGGGTTGCTCGATTTATTGGAAGGAGTGAGGGGGTCGGTTTTGGGTGTGGGAAAAGGAGGAGGGCTGCTCGGGTGGTGGTGGTGAAGGGTGGCCGGTTGCCTTAGGGATGAAGAGGAGGGGGAGAGGGTGGTGGCCGAGAACTTAGGAGAGGGAAGGGATGGATGGTTTTGCTTAGAAAGGAAAGGAGGGGGTTGGGTTTCCTTAGGGATGAAGAGGAGAGGGAGATCTTGAGGAGGGAGGAGGAGGAGAGGAAGCAAAGAGTTGAGAGGGAGAGGGGAGTGGCCGGCGGCCAAGAGAGAGGAGAGAAGGGGGAGGGCCGAACTTGGCAAGGAGAAAGGAGAAATTCTCAATAGAATTTTTTTAGGGTTTCAATTTCTTTTCATTCAACATTGCAAAACTCTTCATAACATAACCTTATATATCCTACACCACTCAATCTCCACCCTACATGAAATAGAAATACCCATGATGGTTATAGGAACCCATCATACATGAAATAAAAATAAAATAATTTAATGCATGAAATAAAACATTCTTGATAGTTATAGACACCCATCTTACATGAATTAAAAATACAATAAACACATGCATGAAAATAAAAATGCTTAAATTAAAAATTGTTAATATATAATTATAAAAAATATTTATAATTATATATTTTTATTTGATGGTGACGGCGGACGTCGAACAAAACATGTAGCGTTGGCGGCGTTGGCGAAGAACGTCGTGGTAGAATTTCCATCTTCGAGCTTGCGGCATCGATCGTCCCAATCAACAAATTATCTATCTCAGGGATCAACGACCGCATCACCAACGTCGAACCAGCAGACAGACGGGAGGAGGCGCAGCTTCTGCTGCGGCGGCCATCAAAGATAAATGCGGGAGCAGGGACGCAGGGAGGAGCCGGCGGCAGCTTTCCCACCAAAAGTCGATAGTACTCTAGATTTGCTTATTTATAATAAACCCCATCATATAAGCAGTTAGTCAGAAAATATACTCAAAATATATAAACTAATATATCAATTAGAACCATGTGCAAAGAGCGTGTGATTTACATACATAGAGGTGTCCGCAGGTTTGCCCCCTGAGTAGCCAGCATCTTAAAGGAGGACAATGCAGTACTTCCGCTGGGATAAGATGAGTCCATCAGGTCGTCTGACGACCTCGAGCCCAAGGAAGTAGCGAACATTTCTTAGGTTTTTTGTCTGAAATGTTGAGTTCAAATGTTGTTTGATTTGTTATATTCCTGTAGAGTCATCGTCAGTAATTAGGATATCAACATACACAAGGATAATTACCGTGTCTGTTGGTTGATGACGGGTGAATAGAGAGAAGTCAGTCGAGCTTCGTGTAAAACCAACTTCACGAACAACCTTGCTGAATTTTTCAAACCAAACACGTGGGAATTGTTTGAGACCATATATAGACTTTGGCGGACTCTCGATGACATACATGAGATTCCCCCGTAATCTCAAACCCGGGACCGCGGGTTGGTGCATACGATACGGGCGGGCCCGTTCCCCATCACAGTTACTTGCAGATCACCATTGAGAAAGACGTTTTTAATATCCAACTGATGAAGGGGGCCATGGCGATGGACTGCAAAGGAGATCAGGACCCGAACAGTATTCAACTTGGCAATCGGGGGAGAAGGTTTCATTATAATCAAGACTTTGTTGCTGAGTAAACCCCCAGTCCAGAAGACGAGCTTTTAGGCGGTCAACAGTCTCATCTGCAACATGTTTGATAACAAAAACCCACTTGCAACTGACACGGGACGGGCCAGGAGGAAGAGAAACCAAATCCCGGGTCTGGTTAGCCCAAAGAGCAGTCATTTCATCCATCATGGCCGCCCGCCGCCCCGGGTGTTGAAGTGCTTTCTGCACAGAGTTAGGCTCTATTTGGTTCGGCGTTTCGCCACTCTGTTTGGGGCAAACGCCGCCGGAAGGCGGGTAAACAAATGAACCTCTGGCGGCATTTGCTGTTTCCACCCGCCCGCCTTGAGAAACACCCCAAAAAGCTCAGTTTGGAGCAGCCACCTCCTCCCTCCGGTTCGAACACTCCGTTTCCACCCGCCGGATCGACCTGCCACCGCCGAACCAAATGAAACCTTAGTGATAGAAATTGAGGAAAGAGAGATGGAAAAATGGTGGAGTGGTGGAGAGAGACGATATAGAGACACATAATTCGTCAAGGGGTGAGCCGTAGAGGTTGATGCAGGATCAGCAAGCTGCAGGATGTCATCTGTAGAGGGAAGCTGCTGCAGAGTAGTCTTGGACTTACGACGAGTATAGACACAGAGGATGGTGGAGGTAGAGAAGGGACCGGGAGAGGTGTAGGAGGAGGGGGTAGAGAGGGAGTCATGACAAGAACGGCAGGACGAGCAACACTGGATGGTGGTGACGGGGTAGAAGGAGAGTAGTGGAATGGTTGATCCTCAAGGAAGGTTACACCAGCCGAGACAATCAGCATGTTGTCGGTAGGTGAATAACAAACATAACCTTTCTGGGTGCGGGAGTAGCCAACAAACATACATTTTGTGGCGCGAGCAACGAGCTTGTCAGTAGACGGACCAAGTAGGTGAACATAACATGCACAACCAAAGACACGAGATGTGAGAGAGAAGGGGGTCTTGAAAGGAAAGAGAAGACTAAATGGAGAGGCGAAGTTGAGGACGGACGAAGGCATGCGATTGATGAGATGACAGGCAGTAGAGACTACAAAGTTCCAATATTTTGTGGACACCTGCATTTGAACATGAGGGATCGGGCGACATCAAATAGGTGACAATTTTACCGCTCGGCCACACCGTTTTGCTGGGGGGTATGGACACAAGAAGTTTGATGTAGGATGTCAAACTCGGTGCATAAATTGGAGACGGTACGACCAGTATATTCGCTAGCATTATCGGTGCGAATGATTGTTAGCAAAGTAGAGACTTGCGTAAGCGTCTCAGTTAGAAAAGTACGAAAAACAGATGTTAGTTCAGTACGATCATGTAGTAAATATAACCAAGTGAGACGTAAGTAATCATCAATAAAGGTGACAATATATCGATAGCCAAAAACGCTGGGAACTTTATAAGGGCCCCAAATATCAGAATGAACTAAAGAAAACGGAGTATCACTCCGGGTATATGTAGGAGGGAAAGAAATACGATGTTGTTTGTCGTAGATACATGATTCACAAGTAAACTCTTGCAAGGAGATATCAGGAATAGCCTTCTTGAGAATTGAGTGGAGCATGCCCAAGGAGGCGATGTCAGTCAACAGTGGAGACATCAGAGAGGATGCTGGGTGGAATATCCAAAAGATACAGCTCATTCAACAGCCTCCCTTTACCAATGATACTCTGCGTGCGGCGATTCTGCACAACAAAAGAGGAAGGAAAAAATTGTTATACAGTAGTCAAATTCCTAAGTAAGACGACTAACTGATAACAGATTAAAGGGGGATCCCAAAACAAGGAGAACTGAGGAGAGAGGGAGAGTAGGAGTAAGGCAAAGATTAGCCGCGCCAGCAACCGGAGTGGAGTCGCCATTGACAACAGTGATGAACTTGGGATAAACAGACTCTATATACTGCAGTGGTCTTTGGGATGTAATGTGGTGAGTAGCACCCGAATTCACGATCCAGTGGGGGCAATGAGAGAGACAAGATATACATTCAGAAAAAGACGCTACCGAGCCAGATGAGCGACTGATGACTTGGAGTTGTTGAAGCTGGGTGCGGAGAGCAATGATATCTTGTCGGGTAGAAGAATCAGAATCATGTGGAGCACCTATGAGAGGAGCAGCTGTAGGAGAAGAAGCAAGGTGTGGAGGCAGACCATGCTAGCGGTAGCATGTAGCTTCAAGATGATCCTCTCGGCCACAGAAAGTACATTTGAAACCAGAGCGCCCAGCAGGCCCGCGTCCCCAAGACGTGTGGCGGCCTCCCCTAGTTGAAGAGCTGCGAGCTGGAGCAGGAGCAGGAGTGGGTAAAAGTGATTTTTGAAGGAGAGCCAGTGAAAAATTTGTAAGAGCCTCAGAAGGAGATGTGACTTTGAGCAACATAGATCGGACATCAGACAGGGAGGGCGTAGTGGAGGAGGAAAGAATCTGAGCCCGGACACTGTGTAGGTGAGGAGGAACTCGGGTCATCATCATTGCAATCCCAACATTTTCCGTTTGCACCCGTTGTGTAGCAAGATCTGTGGAGGGAGGCTGATGTTGTATCCAGACCTCAACCAGAGTTTTGGCCTTGACAACAAAAGAGGTCAAATCACCTGTTGTCCCGGGATCCAGAGCTTGAAGCGCAGAGATGATATCGAACAGATGTAACAAGCTGTCTTTGCCAGAGTAGAGAGAGTGAAGTTCCTCTCACATTGTCTTGGCCGTCTCATGATACATGGTCATGCGGTAGGACTCATTGTCCATGGAATTGAGGATCCAAGATTGAACTCGGTCGTCATCACGCAACCATTCGTCAATAGGAGCAATGAGAACGTCCCAGGTAACGTGATGAAGAAGACCTTTAGTTTGTAGAACACGACGAACAGAATGCACCCATTCCACAAAATTGTGCTTCCCACTGAGAGAGATGGTGGTGATCCGAAGCTCATCGCGGACTTCGGGAGAGGGAGTCGCGGTAAGAGCGGGAAGAGAGGAAGACGTCGTGGAGACCATATCAACAAGAGGAGGGCGGCAAGGGCAAGCCGCAACAACTAGAGTTGTGGGTAGAGCAGCTGGGAGAAAGCAACAAGTCGCAGATGATCGATTAGAGGAGTAGAGGTCGGTGAACAGCAGGCAAAGACGACTAGGCCGCGCGAACAAAGAGAGAAGACCCTGACGGTTAAAGAAGCAGGCCGCAGAGGTTATAGAAGCGGGCCGCGGCGGTTAGAGAAGCAGGCCGCGGCGGTTAGAGAAGCAGGCCGTGGCGGTTAGAGAAGCAGGCCGCGGCGGTTAGAGAAGCAGGCCGCGGCGGTTAGAGAAGCAGGCCGCGGCGGTTAGAGAAGCAGGCCGCGGCGGTTAGAGAAGCAGGCCGCGGCGGTTAGAGAAGCAGGCCGCGGCGGTTAGAGAAAGCAAACCGATGCGGTTAGAGAAAGCAAACCGCTGCGGTTAGAGAAAGCAAACCGCTGCGGTTAGAGAAAGCAAAACGTTGCGGTTAGAGAAAGCAAACCGCAGAGAGCGGTCTTCAGCGGGAAGCAACAACTTGAGGAGACAAGGAGGGCAGAAGAGGCAAGGACTAGGGCGCGACAAACAGTCTGCACGAAAAAAAGGAGTACATGATATGTGGAAGAGAACAGGGCCAAGCCCACAGCGGGTAGAAAACCAAGTCCGGAGCGGGTAGAGAATGCGGCTAAGTCTGCAACTATAACAGGGCCAAGCCCGCAGCAGGTAGAAAACCAAGTCCGGTGTGGGTAGAACAGCAGCAAGCCCGCATAAGCCAGAGGAGAGGCACAGCGGGTAGGGAGCCAAAAAAACCAGTCTGTGCGATTAGAAGAGAGAGGTCGACGGCGGTTAGAAGAGAACCAGTCCGCCCAAGAGAAAGGCTGAAGAAGACCGCGCGAGTACGAGGAGGCTGCAGCGGGTAGGAAAGAATCCGGCAATCGGCGACGAACAGCAAAAAGAGAACTAGTTTGCAACGATCAGAGAGGAGCATTCCGCGGCGAACAGCGAAGAGAAGAAATGCGCGAGTAGGAACACGCGACTAGCGAACAGATTAAAGGCAAACTGCGCGGGCTGAGGCAAACCGCAGCGGGCTGACTAGAGACTGCGGCGGACAGAGTCAAACCTCAGCAGCAAGACGAGAAGAGACGGCAGCGGATTGAGTCGAGCAAGAAGCCCCACAAAGCAGACCGCGACAGACAAGGGGAAAGCGAGCCCCATTGTCCAGAGAAGAAGAGCTATATAGTAAGAAAGAAGGGGGGAAAGGAGTGGTGGAATCACGGAAGGGCGAAACCGGCGGATAGAAAAATGCAGTCCGCACAACAAAGAGGTTGCAAGGTGCGGGTAGGAAACCTGCGGTTAGAAGAGTCTAACTGTCAAGGGAGAACAAGATGCGATTAGGAAAGACATTATCCGCCCAGGTTGATCGGTGGCTCTGATACCATGTAAAATAATTGAGTGAACATTGTACATACTTCTTGAATTGCAAATTACAAGTATTCAGTACAAATATATAGGGAGAAGAGAGCGAGAATCATCCCTTATGCAAAATGTGATACTAATACATGAGAAAGTAAAAAGACCTATAATGGGCCTTTACAAACAGTTTTCTAACACATATTAACACCCCTTTCTATTCAACATCACTTCACCCAGGTCCTCTTCTTTTCCACTACGCACTCGCAGCTTCCTTCTAGCGGAACCCTATCTTCCGCAATGAATTCCACTCCCCGCCACAGTGCAAGGTTCGTGTCGTCCACAGGAAAATCCGCAATGGTGGATGAGATGAGTTTTTCTTCTTACCCTAATTTCTAAATGTCTTAGAAATTTATGAAACCAAAGAAAGATATGATTTGTAGGAATGGACAATTATGAAATTAAGGAAATATGAAAATTTTCTTCTAATTGCCCTTTCTCCATTATTGTTGAAGTGAATGAAACTTACCCTGGATTTCTAATTCTAATGATGTGTAGGATATTAAGAACATGAAGCCCTTGAACTCCTTGTTTCATGCCAAACATTATAGCATTGAATCATTGATATTATTGCTTAATAAGAAATTCTTATATTACAATGATATGTTTGTTAGTAGCTTTGATATTATTTGATCAAGAATTATTAGCACTATATGTTATGCCATGTCATGAAATAATTAGGATATCTTGAAACCATTTAGAATACTACGATAATTATAAAATTTGAAATTTTACATGTCAAAATAATCAAGTAAGCTAATTTTGTAGTTCTTGACTTTCATGTTATAATTAAAATGAAACACTCCTTAGCTTGCAATGATATTACTTCATCAAAATCTTGAATATGCACTATTATATTTGATGTTCTTTAACAAGTCCTAAAATTTTATTGTTATTTTCAATTCAAAAGAGGAATGTTTACATGTTTAACTTAATAATATGTTGGTGTATGATCGTCACTCAAAAAATTCGGAAAGGAACTTCTATGCCAAACTTCCCATGAATGATTTTCATGCAAATTATGTGTCATTACATATTTTTATGCAAGTCTAATAAACTCAACCTCTAATGTTAAGTGACTAGAGCTAAAAGCCCTTTATTTTATGAGATTCATACAAAATAAATGACCAAACCAACAACCTTATTGTTGTTAAGAAGGTCTCTTAAGTATTAGGAATTTAATAAGTTTATGTAGGGTCAACTGCCTAAAAAAAATACCAACCAGCAATCCTTATTGTTGTTTGGAAGATTTTCAAGTCTTGAAAACCTAATCAGTTCAAGATAGTGTCAACTACATGAGTTTAAAATAGTAAAATACCAATCAGCAAACCCCATTGCTGTTAGAGGGTTTCTTAAGCCAAATACATAGATTAAGAGACCACCCAGCAGTCCCTACCCGGGTCCTCTAAGTTCCGCCGATCCCTCCTCTCTGGAGTAGTTGCGCCTTTCCTATTCTTCTCTGGTTTTCTTCCTTGCACCACAGCTCCACCATGATCTAGAAAAAAGGACTCCAATCCCTTGAGGGACTTCTCCCTCGACCTAGTACGCAATCTCAAACTGGAGCACACAACACTATGATGTTTCAATGATTTGATAAATATATTGTTTTTCCCTGCCTAATTATTACCATAAACTTTAAGACAGTACAAAACAAGAGAAGAGGACCCGGATATTTGTATTATGAGGGCTTGACAATCTTAGCCTATGTTTCAACTTGAAACCCCAAATTCAATATCCCTTGATACCGCAACGAGTTTGTACAACTCCGTATTCGCGAAAGGGCGTAAGACTTGCTTCACAGTTTTAAGCTTTTTGAGGGTTTTGCACTCTTGGGGGACAGTTTTGCTCCCTCCGCTTTTTGAGGGTGCGGCGAGAGGCCGACTCAAGGGACCCAGCTCGCCCAGGCCGCAGCTCGCCCAGGCCGCTTCTCGCAAGGCCGCCAGCTCGCCCAAGCCGCAGTTCACACAGGCCGCAGCTCGCACCAGCTGCAGCTCGCCTAGGCCGCCAGCTCGCCCAGGCCGCAGCTCGCCCAGGCCGCAGCTCACCCAGGCCACCAGCTCGCCCAGGCCGCAGCTCGCCTAGCCCCTTCTCGCTAGGCCACAGCTCGCCCCGGCCGCCTACTCGCAAGGCTTGGACTTCTCGCCCGGCTTGAGGGACTGCCCCTGGTGGACTGCAATTAGCTGCTTAGAAAAGCGGGGTTTGGCTGTTGGCAAGCCAATCCGGGGGCATTTCGGTAATTTTTGGGGTAGCGGAGATTGGTTATTTGCAGACCATTCCCAGAAAACTATAAATAGACCCTTGAGGGTGTCTTGGAGAGCATGACTTCTTAGCCACTTAAAACCCTCTGCTTTCTTCCTCCAAGACACCTAGCGCAAGCATTGGCTAGGGAAGGGGAGACCCCAAAGGTCTTCCGGGTGTGAGGTGGGACCTCCACACAAGAGCCGAGGGTCTGTTCCTAGTTTCCTGAGTCTTTGGTCTGTGACATTCACCTGAGTGCAGTAAGTGTGAGGTCACCCCTTTTTCGGGACCCCGAACTCCACAGAGATCGATTTTTCGGTTTCAACATCTTGGTGCGGTGAGCGTGGAGAGTGACCAGCACAGAAGATCTCAGGAGAGTGTCATGGCTGGAGATCAGGGAGGTAGTGATGAACTCTCGCGAGACCCCCAACCCAGGACCCTTTGTGGGGAGGGAAGAGTTCATGACATCCATCCAAGGCATCATGGAGATGCTGCGAAGTATTGCTCCTCGGGGTAACTTCTCAACTCCCACCCCTCAGGACTTATCTCTCAGGGGTCTTGGCGAGACTTCTCCCAGGGTTCTCGGTGAGCTGTCTCCCTGGGACCTAGGCGAGATAACCCCAGCAGGGGGAGAAGGAAGTGCACCAGGAAGACGGGCCGGGAAGGACAGGATGGGAGATGGGGTCGAGCGAGACTTCACCGGCCGGGAGTTGTTCCCCAGCCCGGCGAGTGCTAGCCTTCCAGGCGAGCGGGTCGCACGAGTAGAGATTGCGAGACCACAACTCAGGGGGTCACCCTTCAGCGAGCTAATCATCTCAGCTCCCGTTCCCGAGGGGTTCAGAGAGCCCGACATGGCTTACTATACCGGGAAGGATGACCCCGTCCAGCACCTGCAGTGGTTTGAGGATGTCATCTCCATCAGGCCGATGAAGGATGCCTTCAAGTGTCGCCTCTTCGCGATCACGTTGAAGGACAAGGCAAGGGACTGGTTCCACCAACTCCCACCGAGATCGATCTATGGGTTCGAGAACTTGAGTCAGAGCTTTCAGCTTCGCTTCTCCACCTCCAAGAAGAGGAAGAAGAGTCATGAGTTCATGTTCCTGGTAAGGCAGGGGGCCGAAGAGTCGTTGGCCCATTACGTTGACAGGTTCCAAAAGATCCTGAATATCCAGGAGATGTCAGGGTATGCCCTCCAGATGGCATTCACGGTGGGGTTGCGCGAAGGGTTCTTCAAGATGAGTCTGACCCGAAAGGCCCCCCTTTCCTTCGAGGAGCTGATGGAAAGGGCGGCGGAGGAGATAACAACTGAGGCGGCCAACCCGCGTTTGTCAAGAAGTTGGCAAGATTGACAGAGGCAGAGTCGAAGGAGCAAGGTGGCTCGAGGCATCAAGAGGGGAGAAGGAGAGAGGAGCAGAGAGCTCAGAGGTTCCAGGGACCTCAGAAAGGTCCGGAGCCAGATTGGAGGCAGCAGGGAGGACCCGTTCAGGGTCCAGGAAGAGGTCTCACCCAAGATAGGGAGAACTTCCATGGAGGTCAGGGGAGGTTCAACTTCCAAAGGCAAGCCCCTAGGCAGCTCCTACCCCCCACCGCAGCAAGCCTTGGCAATAGGCGGAGGAGTCAACGGGAGAGACCGCCGAGCCGGCCGAAGGAGGAGAGGAAGAGCATTGTCATACTGTGACTTCCACTAGTTGGAGGGTCACGTCACGGCTACCTGCCCCTAGTTCCTGGAAGTGAGGGGGGTTGGAGGCCCTGCCCAACAGTAGTCGTCGGTGCAGTTGAAGTGGTTCCACCCAGAATGGGGGAGGATGACATATGTGAGGACCGGGGCGATATCGGACCCCGAGGTGGTATACAAGTGATCCACGGTGGTGTAGAAATCGAGGCCACTCGAAAAGCAAGCCTCCATGTGATGTACCGACGGAGCGTCGCTTTGACATCCTAGACCCCGCCCCAGGAGGAGAAGATCACCTTCTCAATGAAGGGCATGTCAGATCATGAAGATCCGTTCTGCGATGCGCTGGTCATCCAGACGGCCATCGAGGGCTACACCATCTCCCGGATCTTGATTGACAACGGGAGTTCCGTCAACGTCGTTTTCAAGAAGGCGTTTGACGAGATGAAGGTAGAACTGAGAAGGGTGTTGGCCTCGGACAGACCCCTGTTCGGATTTTCAGGGGAGAGGAAGGAGGTAGAAGGTGGAGTAGGCCTCCAAGTAAAATTGGGAGGGACTTCAAGGAAATGTCGGTTCGTCATTGTTGACGCTCCAAGCAGCTACAACGCCATCTTCGGAAGGCCCCTCATCAGCGCCTTCCGTTGTGTGTCGTTTTCTTTTCACCAGTGTCTCAAGTTCAGCTCAGGCGGGATCCAGTCAGAGTCAAGGGAGACGCCAGGATGGCAAGGCAGTGCTATGTCACGGCCGTCAACACCATCTCTTGGTTGGCCAAGGCGAAGGAGATGAAGAAGGTCATGGAAAGTTTGAGCAGGATGGAAGTGTCCGACGAGAAGGAAGCGAATGACGGTCATCATGCCCAGGCCCCCTGAAAAGCCTTGCTTTGGTGAAGTCTTTTCCTTTTTCTTATCTTGTAACAAGCTCTACCCCTGACCGGCTGAGTCAGGAGATCATGTAACCCAAAATTTTCCCCCGTTTGAGGATGTTGGATTTGGTAAAGTTCAGGTGATGTACCTAGTTCCCAACCCCTGAGAGGATATCCTCATTCCAGGCTCCCACTAGCTGGATGGGTCGAATGTGTCTCGGGGAGAGTAAGTCATTTGTGATCCAAGACGGTCCCGCTGTCCAGGCTCTCACTAGCTGGCAAGGTCGGTTGACCTCTCGTGGATGTCAAGTTCTTTCTGCTCCGAGACGGTCCCGCTGTCAGGCTCTCACTAGCTGGCAGGGCCGGTTGACCTCTCATGGATGCCAAGTCCTTTTTGCTCTGAGACGGTCCCGCTGTCCAGGCTCTCACTAGCTGGCAGGGTCGGTTGACCTCTCGTGGATGCCAAATCCTTTCTGCTCCAAGACGGTCCCGCTGTCCAGGCTCTACCGTCGTTGTCCAGGCTCTCACTAGCTAGCAGGGTCGGTTAACCTCTCGTGGATGCCAAGTCCTTTCTGCTCTGAGACGGTCCCGCTGTCCAGGTTCTCACTAGCTGGCAGGGTTGGTTGACCTCGTAAGGATGCCAAGTCCTTTTTGCTCCGAGACGGTCCCGTTGTCCAGGCTCTCACTAGCTGGCAGGGCCGGTTGACCTCTCGTGGATGCCAAGTCCTTTCTGCTCCGAGACGGTCCTGCTGTCCAGGCTCTCACTAGCTAGCAGGGCAGGTTGACCTCTCGTGGATGCCCAGTAATTTTTGCTCCGAGACGGTCCCGTTGTCCAGGCACTCACTAGCTGGCAGGGCCGGTTGACCTCTCGTGGATGCCAAGTTCTTTTTGCTCCGAGACGGTCCCGCTGTCGAGGCTCTCACTAGCTGGCAGGGTCGGTTGACTTCTCGTGGAGGTCAAGTCCCTTTTGCTCTGAGACAGTCCCGCTGTCCAGGCTCTCACTAGCTGGCAGAACCGGTTGACCTCTCGTGGATGCCAAGTCCATTTCTGCTCCGAGGCCGCCTCGTCACCCAGGCTCTCATTAGCCGGCGTGCTAGGTTGACCCCCCGGGAGGTCAAGTGTTTTCTACCCCAAGAAGGCTACGCAACGAATACGTTGGGTTGTATGTTTCTTTCCGAGCGTGGAACTCGCTCGAAAAGAGCGGGGATTCTGTACAACCCCGTATTCGCAAAAAGGGGCCCCCAAGCAGGGCGTACGACTTGCTTCACAGTTTTAAGCTTTTTGAGGGTTTTGCACTCTTGGGGGCCAATTTAGGGTCGACCTTCATAATATACTAGTAGGGGGATGCAATATTTGCCTCCCACCGACCTGTTTTCAGGGGGCGGGTGCGGCGAGAGGCCGACTCAAGGGTCCCAGCTCGCCCAGGCCGCAAGCTCACCCAGGCCGCAAGCTCGCCCAGGCCGCAGCTCGCTCAGGCCGCTTCTCACCAGGCCGCCAGCTCGCCCAGGCCGCAGTTCGCACATGCCGCAGCTCGCCCCGGCCGCCAACTCACCCAGGCCGCACCTCGCCCAGGCCTGCAGCTCGCCCAGGCCGCAGCTCGCCCAGCCCGCCAGCTCGCCCAGCCCGCAAGCTCGCCCAGGCCACAGCTCGCCTAGCCCCTTCTACCAGGCGCAGCTCGCCCGGCCGCCTACTCGCCCGGCTTGGACTTCTCGCCCGGCTTGAGGGTCTGCCCCTGGTGGACTGCGATTAGCTGCTTAGAACAGCGGGGTTTGGCTGTTGGCAGGCCAACCCGGGGGCATTTCGGTAATTTTTGGGGCAGCGGAGATTGGTTATTTGTAGGTCATTCCCAAAAAACTATAAATAAACCCTTGAGTGTGTATTGGAGAGCATGGCTTCTTATCCACTTAAATCTCTCTGATTTATTCCTCCAAGACACCTAGCTCAAGCATTGGCTGGGGAGGGGGAGA
The DNA here is from genome assembly GCA_039583875.1 of Platanthera guangdongensis. Lineage (NCBI taxonomy): Eukaryota > Viridiplantae > Streptophyta > Magnoliopsida > Asparagales > Orchidaceae > Platanthera > Platanthera guangdongensis. The sequence continues at coordinate 132,032,368 of CM077154.1, read as the reverse complement.
CCCCAAAGGTCTTCCGGGTGTGAGGTGGGACCTCCACGCTAAAGTCGAGGGTCTGTTCCTAGTTTTCTGAGCCTTTGGTCTGTGACATTCGCCTGAGTGCAGTAAGTGTGAGGTCACCTCTTTTTAGGGACCCCGAACTCCACAGAGATCGATTTCTCGGTTTCAACAGAGTTAGACTACTCTTGTGGGTCAATATCCGTTACAAGCATATTGGTCAAAGATTCCTATGGGTCAAATGCAATTACAATCTCCAAATAACTGACGGTTACAACTAACTTGTCAAAGCTATTGATATGAATCTAAATTTGAATTTTGGTAGATGTATGACATTCAATAGAGGTGATGGGCCACAATGTATCCTGATTGCAGTGAACAGTAAAATAGGGTTTTCTAGGTCCAATATTAAGGTTATATTTGCTAATTGAAATTCGAGACCTTTAAATGAAAGGGTAAAAAAAGGATGGTACTATGATTAGAAGAAGAATAAATATTGCTCGGAGAGGAGAGACTAATAGGAAATAAGAAAATCCAAATATATTGTGGATAACTAAGTTATTTTACATTGTAAAGATTAATTATAGGAATGAGGACGAGAAAATGATGGATTTTAACTATCTTGACAGGCACAGTGATATGGTGCTTATTTTAAGAAAATAATTAGTGAGAATATTATTAAAATAGTTAGTGCTTATACTCCTCGAGTAAGATTGGAAGAAATTAAAAGATCAATTATGGGAAAATATGAATATCTTTATGCAACGTGTACTCTGGTGAAAAGGGGGAGTAAATTGATGGTAGGGTTTCCACAATAGATCGAAGATCAGTGATAGCCTAGAATTTGGCTTCTATTGAGCTTGGATCGAAACAATCGATCCGAGCTACTTGCACCTTTCTAGCTCGGAGTTTCGATCGATCCGACTTCGAGCTGGATCTGGCTCAGATAGATCCAGATCAAAGTTGGATCAATTTAATAAATATAAATTATTATAATAATTATTAGACATCTTATTAAACTCTCAGACTCAGCTCTCAATCTCAGACCTACGCCCTAGCCCCCGAACTCTTGTCCCACTCCTGCACTCCTGCAACCGGTATCCCAAAATAATCCCAATTCAGCGACTTCTAACAAGTTTGATGCATTAGCCAGAAAGAAAATATAATCTTAATTAAAGATGAAAACATAAAGAATAGATGAAATGTCACTTTTGAGAAGTTATTAAACGACATTTTTAAAGAACAAGATATTTTGGAAGATCATAATGAAAATAATGACTAGGTATATTATAAATTGATCCAAAAACAAGTAAACTAAAATTGGTCTTAAACAAATATGCCAAATGGTAAGACTTTATACCGCGATTATATACCCAGTCAGATATGAAAAAATACAAAGTATTGTAATGGATTAGTTGACACGTCTCTTTAATGAAATTTTGAAGACTGAGGGGATGCCAATTACCCGAAGAAAAAAGCATTTGAGCTCTCATATTAGGAGCAAAGATGTTTAAGATTGTGCTAATTAGAGAAATAAAACAATGAAGTCATGAGAAAGAATTATGGAGCATCGGATAAAAAGTTACGTCAACTTTAGATAATCAATTTTGTATGCCAGGAAGAACTATTATCGAAGTGATTCTTATGTTTAAGGCAATTGATGAGAAAGTATAAGCAAAGAAAATATCTTCATATATCTAGAAAATTAGTACATGACTGATTATGATGAGGTTTGATTTAGTGCATTAAGGAAGAATGACGTATCAAATGAAGTTATAAAGTATATGTATGATAGAGCTAATTAGTATTAGAAGCAGTAGTGGAGTGACCAAAGAATTTTCAACTCAAATAAGTTTACATAAAAGATCAACATGGAGTTCTCATCTCTTTGTAATTGTAATGGAGATGCTAACAAAATATTTTCAGAAGTAGTGGTACCTAACCCTTTGTGTTTACTTTTTGTTGACGACATAATTTTAACTAGTGAGAAACATATTGAATTAAGTCAAAAAGAATTAGAATAATAACGATGTTGCTTTGAAGATAGAAGTTACGAATTAAAATAGCAGATACCGAGTACATTGTAGGATCAAGTAGGTACCCAAATGGTATATAAGCTCGACCATATGGAAAGGGCGCAACCATTTCTCCTTAAATAAATGACATTGCAAAGCCTCGTATTAAGCATCGGGTGGATATGAGGTGTTGAGCCGCAAGCGTCATGGGCCGAGCGGTTAGTCTCAATCAAGTCAAAGGGTGGCGATGGAACCAACCATCCACCCCCAGCGTCACACGGGCAAACCACACAGGTTAAGGGAACTATCATCGGTTAAGATTGAATTACAGAAATTATACCATTAAATCCTCTCCCGTGTTTACGCTTGCCCTCAAATTCACGACCTCGCCCTAATACCACTTGTAGAACTAAGTGTACTCAATTGGTCCATGAGATCGAACTTACTGAAAAGGCACAACTATTTCGTCTTAAATAAATGACAGTGCAAAGCCATGTACAAAATGTTGGGTGGACATGAGGTGTTGCGACATAAGCGATGTGGGTCAGCAGCTAGACCCGCTCGAGTCAAAGAATGGCGATGAGCCCAACAATCCCCCTTAGCGCCACACAGGCAAACCACACAAGTAACTGAAATCTACAAAAGTTAAGGACACCCTCACAGGTTGAGATTGAATTACAAACATTATATCGTTAAATTCTCCCTGAGGAGTTGTTGTTTGTCCTCGAGCCAAAACCTAGTTCAGATGCCACTTGTAGGATCAAGTGCTTACCCAACTGGTCTAACCGTCTAAGCTCTTAGTTATAGAAATGGAGAAAATATTTCCCCTTAAACGAATGACAAGCAAAGCTTTGTACCAAGTGTTGGGTTTACATAAGGTGTTGTGTCGTGAGAGTCGTGGGACAGGCGATTAGTCTCACTCTAGTCAAAGAGTGGTGATGGACCTAACAATCCTGATGGAGATCGATTGTGCCACATTTGAGAGATTTATGATCAATGATTTTTGGATCGTCGAATGGACAGAAACTGTCATCGCGCTCGTCGCGATTTTTCATATTTTTTTGTATCTTATTTTATTTTTTGAGGAAACTATGGAAGCAATACATCTCATGAGAAGACTCATCGACAATTTCAGAAAAGAAAACAAAAATTGCATATGTTGTTTAATGACTTTGGGAAGGCTTATGATAGGGTTCCAAGAGAAGTCTTATGTAAAGTCTTAGAAAAGAAAATTGTAAATGTATCATACATTGACATAATCAAATATATGTATACAAATTCAATGACAAGGGTGAAGATAACTAGAAGATTAGCACAGAAATTTTTTATCACTGTTGGCTTACATCAAGGGTCAGCTTTAATTCCTTATCTCTTTACCCTTATCTTAGATGAGCTCACCAGACATATGCAACAATCAATACCTTGGTGCTCATTGTCTGCGGATGATATTGTTTTGGTTAATGAGACGTGGGAGGGTGTAAACGCGCAACTTGAATTTTGGCGAGACACTTTAGAAAAAAAAGGTTTTAGGCTAAGCAAAACAAAGACGGAGTATATGAAGCTTAAATTTAGCACGAGAAAGACGGATGACTTCATTATTATGTTGGATGATCAAGATACTTCACGCAGTGAATGCTTTAAATATCTAGGATCGATAGTTCAAAAATATGGAGGTGTAGATAAAGATGTGATACATAGAAACCAAGCAGGTTGGTTGACGTGGAGAGGCCCGTCAGGGATCTTATGTGATCGTAAAGTACCATTAAAAATTGAATGCAAGTTTTACCATACTGCAATTAGACTGGCGATGCTCTATGATTCTAAGTGTTGAGCGGTGTACGAGAGCAAAAAATGGGAGTTGCGGAGATGAGAATGCTTAGATGGACGTGTGGACACACGAAACTGAATAAAATTAGAAATTAATGTATCAGGGATACGACAGGAGTGACAATAATTGTAGAAATGATGCGAGAAGCTCGACTAAGATAGTTCAGACACGTACAAAGAAAATCATTAGAGACATCTGTTAGGCATTCTGAGAATTTAGTCACTAGGCACGTTAGACGGGGGAGGGTAGACCAATAAAGACTTGGAATGAAACTATAAGGAAAGACATGATGTACTTAGGCATTAGTGTGATTATGACTAAAGATAGGGCACAATGAAGACAAAGGATCCATATAGCCGACCCCACTGAAGTGGGATAAAGGCTTGAGTGTTGTGTTGTTGTTTATTTTATTTTTTGGACTTGTATTTTGAAAGTTAAGTAAAATTATCTGACGGGCGATTGTGACATCAAATATATTTAACTAAACTCTCACATTTATATGAGAACGATAGTCTCGACTGAAAAGGTTGTTAGTGTTGAAGCCGGGAAAATCCCAACTCCAAAATTCGGATGAAGGCAGCCTAAGGTTATTGATTCTACGGTCTGACGTCACAATTCAAATGGCTAGCGTGAGAGAGATGAAACTATTTATAAGCACACCCCAAGTGCTCCAGTAGGGAGTTCCCACCACGTACCCGGAAGTTTGGTAAAAACTTCCCCTCCGCAACCAAAAGGTTGGGCAAGGTACTAGGCAGACATGGACTTGGCGAGTATCCACTTGGGGGGGCCTACACCTCTTCCAAAAGTCCACTTCTAGTACCCTGTGGGTCTATTTATAGAGAAATCCTATGGGGGTATAAACGAGTATACAGTTGTTGCTGCGAGTTCCAAGGGTCTACTCGCCAAACTCGCGAGATACTCGCCCATACTCGCCTCTGCTCGTCTCTGCTCGCCCAAGCTCGTCTCTGCTCGTCCAATGGCATGCGAATAGCCGTCTGCTTGGGTACTTCTGATCTCGATGAATTACGGGTTATACAGTTAGTATCTATAAACAACACTTTTTTTCGTTTGTGATGGTCCTATATATTAAAAAACTATGCGATTCAGATTAATAAATCTAAGCTCATGTGACCCTACTAGAAACTAAAAAAATTCATATAAGAGATATCTCCTCATGAACTCGATCCCTTACAAAATCACTAACATTTCAAGGGAACAGTGGAATGTATCACTTTGAGCAACAGTAAAATTTTCAGTGGCTAGAAAAGGTAATAACCAGCAAAAATAAAAAATTTCAACAAATACGAAATTCTGAATATAACTACAGCATATCCAGTAAACTTAAACTAGATGATTAAATCGAGATACAAACCTCAAACCGTATGTTCTTGTAAACAACCTCCTCCACATTACTACCGACTGTAGGGTTCGTGGTGACGACCTCCCCCAGATGCAATTTGTAGAGCGTCGTCGTCTTTCCAGCATTATCCAAGCCCACAACCACGATTTTGTACTCTTTTGCCGGAAACAGCATGAACCAGAATCTGGATACCAGCGCCCCCATCTTCAACCGGCGTAAAACCTAAACCTAAGACTGAAAATAATTTAGATTCCTTATGAGAAGCAAGAAAATAATGAAATCAAACCCTATGCGATTATTCATAGGAAAGGATCGGATTTGGGGAAGATGAGAGGATGAAGGAGACGGAGACTACAGAGAGGAGGAGAGCTGAGAGGGATCTCACCTGCGCAATTGGATCGGAGGGATGAAGGAGATCGTAGGTTTTCTAAAGAACGGGGAAGAGGGGGGCCGGGAATCGACAGGCGACGGAAGAAGCGAGAGAGGGGCAAGAGGAAGGATGCTTGCTCTTGGGAGTTGTTATTAGCACCCTGCACTCCTTATATTGTAAACAAAAATTAGAGTACGACAGTAGTATCAGTGGCTGTTGAAAAATAGTTTAATTCGTGAATAATTTAGAATTCGTTACGTGAAGATTCGATAAATATTGGTAATTTTTGAATTCGAATAATTTTCGAATCCAAATTCGAATAAGTTTAGGCGATTGTTAACCACAGATTGTTATTGGCTAGTCACACCCCAAAATCTCCTAATTTTTTGTGTCTTTTTGAAATACGCCTTGAACATGCAATTTCAGGAAAGGTGTTCAACACGAAAGTTGTAGATCTTGACGAGATATACAACTTTCGTGTTGAACACTTTTCCTGAAATTGCACGTAGAAGGCTATTTCTGAAAGGCGCAAAATCTGGGCATATTTCCAAAGTACACCTTATACATGCATTTTTAGGAAAAGTGCTCAACACGATATTTGTAGATCTCGACTAGATCTACAACTTTTGTGCTGAGCACTTTTCCTAAAATTGCATGTACAAGACGTATTTCGAAAAGACGCGAAAAGTTATGAGATTTTGGGGTGCGACTAGCCAATAACGGGTTGTGGTTAACAATTGTCTAAGTTTATCCTTATTCGAAGTATTCGCGAATTGTTCGTGAACAGTAAAATTACTTAAATAAAATAATATATATAATAATAAAAATATATATTTAATTATTCATATTAGAAAAATTCGAATTCGAATTCGTGTTCGAATCTGAATTCGAATCTTAATTCGAACACGAATCTGAATCCAACATTTCATGTTGAATTCGAATCTGAATATTCAAACGAATCTGAATCTCTGCATTTTATGCAAAATTTGGATTCGATTGAAGAGATATTCGATTCGATTCGGTTCGTGAACAACCCTAACAACACCCCATAAATTAGCACGTCTGATCAGAATGGTGGACTGGTGCTCGGCAATCCAGCCCCAAAATGGTTGGACTGTTACCCTTTTAGGCAGGCCATTTCAAAGGGCGCTTGCAAACCTGTCCCAAACACGATTGCTCCGGCTCGTTCCGAACGAAACGGAGCGGCGTTGGGTTGTCAAGCGGGGCCTAAGTAATCTTCCTCTAGTGGGGCGGTTTCCTCCACCTCAAAATTCTTTAGTGGGGTTGTTTAGAGTACGGACTACGGACCTTGGGTCCTCGGGCAGCGGGGACGGCCTGAGATGGAAAAAACAACACTCAAATATTTATCCAACTATAGTGAGGTCGGCCCTGAAAAGGGAAAACGAAGAAAAAAAACCAAAAATACTTCCAAAACATTAGATCCTGGCACCTGTGTTGATCGGGAGAAACGACACTCCAGCATTTATCCTCTGTTCATTTCCTCGATCTGATCCTACCATCAGATCCAATCCTACCTCGAAACTATCTCATCTAGGATCTCAATCCCGACAACCTTGGACTGCAGCTGACACTGTTCAACCGGAGAGAAGCGCAGGATCAGAAAAATATTTCACCGAAAATAGGAGTGGGATAGGAAGGGGAGGCTGTAAAAATAGGATGGGGTGTTATTATAACTGTCAAATACTAACAGCACCCTTTAAATATTAATTATAAGGTGCTATTAGCACAATGAGAGGTGCTATTAACATTGCTTAAAATTTTATTCACAATCTATGATACAAACATAAAATGTAGCACGAATAAGAAATTAATTAAAGAGAAGAAAAGAAAGAAAAAGAGAATCACTTGTTGTTGAAGAGCACTGAAAATAGTGTCGAGACCCGATGTGTTCTGCTTGCAGAAGAACTGGCTGTACTTGTGCAGTCTTTTATTTGGTTCTCAGATTACGTCTAAATATGTATGTAATGAAATGATTTTTATTTTATTTTGTGCATTTTTTGTACTCAATGTGCTTTTGTGTTCATTGTGTTGCGCTCGTAAAGTCTGCTATGTAATGAATAATGTAAAATTGTGACGGTAGACAGATCGTCACACCATCATTGTTAAGTGTGATTGTACATTTCTTCTCCACTGCATGAACGGTTATTATTCATCGTCACCATAGCATCATTCCCTTCATTCTTAGAGAAGAATTTATAACATTCTCTAGTAAGATGATGCCCCCATCCAAAATTAACTATCTAATCACCTTGAAAGTTGATGAAGGGATTTCCTCAATCATTCTCTTCATTTGACCCTCCTTTCTCCGCTACATGACCCAACTTACGCTCACGTGAACAATTGTGGAGAACAAAGTCGTGATGGGGACCTATTTGATTGTAAAATGGGACGATATGAGTAAGAGGAGAATGCGAATATACGACACCAAATAGTTTTAATACATAAAACTGTCTAAGAATTTCAACAAGTTCAGAGAACAAATGAATTACAACAGGACAGATATGAAAAATAATCAAAGTTTTATTAGGGAACATAGCAAACGCTCACTCCAACCCCAGTCCCATGAATGAGAACAAAAAATGTAAAATTGTGGGGAAATCAACAGTTTAGCCTCAAAAAAAGAATGGAACTTAAACAGGGGGAGACAGAATAATATATGCAGAATATTACAGAAATATAATACAGAATAATACAGAAGGCTAAAACCGCCCAAAGGAATCATCTACTAGCATATACAACCAAGTTCATTGGGTTCGGAGGCATAAAAATAAATAAATATTCGTCTAATCCTATTGACTTCCCTCCGCAAAACTATCAACAGCACGTATTCCCGGCATTCGAGCATTCTGGAAGCTCCATTCTGTCATCATCATCATTCACCTCCAATATATTCTTTGTAAGCTCCTCTAAACTTGTTCTTGTCATCTCTAAAGGAAAAGAAATGTGGGGGAAAAACAACTTCAATGAATATTGCAGAAGAAGAAGACATTAAGAACACATTTGAGAGCTTCATTAATATACCCACCATTCTCTCCATACAGCCAATTCCTAGTGCAGATGAAAGCCTCCAGCACGTCAGGTTTTAGCACACTGTAGTATTGATCGAGCGCTGGTCCACTCGCATCGAATGCATTTTCGACTGTGACTGAAGATACAGGAATGCTCAGAATATCACGAGCCATGGCAGCAACTTCGGGATACCTGAACCGATTGCCTCTCCAATAGGCCAACACGTCCAATCTCGCCTTTCTATCCAGTCTCGGCTCGTCCAAGTAAAGCTCGAGTTGTGTTTTTTGTGAGACTACTTCTTCACTTTCAAAAGAATCAAACTCCTGGATGAGAAGCGAAAATAGTGTGGGGAATCAAATTCCTGGATGTAAAGTGAAAATAGTAAATTTGTAGTTTCACTAACGATCTGTTTGAGACAGTTGTTACACTTGAGCTGCGAAAATTTGGATGTAAACAGAGTTGCGGTGTTGTAGATGTGTTATTGAACTTTTGGGTAGCATTTTTGGCTTCAACCTTCATTTTTGGTGATGGGCGCCGCCATTACTAGCACTCGATGACATTTAAATGATGGTAGTGGCGTTTTGGCCTAAAACATACTTTTGAGAAAACAAAACAATGCGGCACAGGCACACACTTGCCTGCCACCCTTGAGTCCTACCAGGGGGCCCACCTGGAATCAGCACCAGGCGACTTTCATCAGGGTCGCGGCCCGTACTCCCCAACCAACTTTCCGCCATGGAGTCACCACCATGCGGCAGATTGTTGAGGCCGGGGCTCGATCCCCAGACCTACTATACAAGAGGCCTTCACCAGCGCTCTCATTACCAACTGATTCGCCGCATGGTGGTGACTTCATGGCCTCTTATCTAGGTCTGGGGATCGAGCCCCAACCTCAACAACCTGTCGCATGGCGGTGACTCCATGGTGGAGAGCTAGTTGGGGAGTTCGAACCGCGGCCCTGATAAAAGCCGTCCAGTGCTGACTCCAGGTGGCCCACTAGTAGGACTCCAGGGTGGCGGGCATATGTGACGCCTATGCTGCATCTCAAAGTTTGCGCATGCAGCTACTAAAATACTACCTATGTTTTTCACAGTTGCAGTCACAACCGATGACCACTCTCTCAATCACATTGGATGACATAGAGATGATTGTGGCAGCGTTTTAGGCCAAAACACCATTTTGAGAAAACAGCTTTTGTGATCGCAGCTTCCAAAACATTACTGATGTTTTTCACCACTGCATTGGCAATCAACATCGCTCTCCTATCCTTCTCCTAAATAGAGCCTAAAATATAAATTTAATGAAAAGAGATTTAACATACCCGAAATACATCGGCAGTTTCTTTCGAAAATGTATTCTCAGGAGCTCTCAAGTTGCCTTGAGCCGCGTCAAAAATTGCAGTGTCCGAACCGATTGTCATTTTTGGACCCAGAAGAAGTTTGTTCGCACTGGTGTACTCACTGAAAAGAGAGAATAATCTCTCCTTCACCTTTATTGACTCAACGGCTCCAGCGTCATCATAGAGTTTTCTGTAACACCATTCCACAAAACTGAACTTATACCGAGGATCTAAAATGACCGCTATAACCAATATTATGTGAAAGTCCAACCAATATTTCTTAAATTTAGAAAACATGTGTGTGGCGATTCTCCTCGAATACTCATCTTGACTGCCCATTTCTTCTCTCAATGTCAAATATGCTGAAAACACCACAGGGAAATACAAGTTTGAAGTAGGATGCTTGGCATTAGAGAACACACTACTGATTTCATGAAGAACAGCCAAGAGCTTGCATATTTTTTCCAATTTATCCCAGTCATTGTTAGATGGACAGTCCTTGTAATCTAAATCAGTCAACCGGAGATGACTGAAAGCACCTCGATAATAAAGAGCGCTCTCAAGCATGATAAAAGTAGAACTCCACCAAGTGGAAACATCTTGTCTTAAACCCTTCTTTTTCTCAAGAAAACTCTGGCTAACACACTCTAGAAATTTCTGTTTTCTCGCTCGAGAAGATTTCACGTACTTGATGCTTTCTCGAATTTTTTTGACAGCTCCATCTATTTCTTTTAGTGCCTCTTTGACAATCGAAGAAATAACATGAGCGCAACAATCCAGGTGAAAAAAGTCGCCTTCACAGAGCAGCCCTTTGCTCGAGTTCAAATGGCCTTTTAACAACTGAATAGGAGCAAAGTTGGCACCACTGACAGTAAAATTGGATGCTTTCATATCCAATCCCCATTCAATCAAAAAATTATAGATCTTTCCAGCCAAAAAAGTGTCACCATGAGGAGGTGGCATGAAGCAGAAGTTTAAGATTTTCTTGTGCAAATTCCAATCTTTATCAATAAAATGGGCAGTCAAACAAATATAATCATCCGAAGTCACTGAGGACCATAGATCACATGTAAAACTGATCCTATTCTGTGTGTCTTCGAGTAAGGTTTGAACTTTAGCCTTCTCCCTTCTATACATCAGAATGCAATCAACCCCGACGGTATTTCGCGTCCCAAGCTGTAAATCTGCGCACAACCGAAGAAGGAGAGCTCTAATGCCTTCCCACTCAACAAATTGGAAAGGGAGACTGTGCGAGATGACAACTTCTGCCAACAATTCTCGGAACTTCTCATGATCAAATTTAGGAGCAGAGGAAGGTAAAGAACTATCATAATGGGTCAAGAGCAATTGACCTTCGCAGGCAGCTCTTTTCAAACAGTTAACCAGATGGCGCTTCATATTGCCGGTCCCGAACTTGCTGTCATACAAATAGGACGTCCCACAATTCCGGCACTTACACCGTTGCCTCCCATCCTTTCCTGAAGGAAGCAGTTCAAAGTATCCCCAAACCACTGATCTTCTCTTACGTTTCGCCGAAATTGTGATTGGCGGTACACTAATTTCGTTTTCGAGCTTCATCAAATCATTGCCTCCTTCAATAATACTGTCGGTGGGATTCTGATCATCTAGCCCCATGGATTTTATGTCAGATTGTTCAACTTTCTGCAAGTGAAGAAGAATACATTTATACAGCACAAAAACTGATAAAACTGTTCACTAAGACCAAAAAAATTCATGAACAGGACTGACGGAAAAGATGAAGGTTCTACTATTCTAAATTGGTCAGGTTAAATCAAATCTACTTTTCCAGAGATGGATGAGCTGCACTTCAATTTTATTTACCATGTGTTGAATATGTTCTACCAGAGTACTAATAGGGAGCAAGGGGTTAGCGAAGGGAAGATCGAGAGAACAGAAAGTCAGAAACAAAGAGAGTGATGAAGCAATACAAAACAGTGGAATAGAGGAAAAACTTCCTTTCAATAGCTTCAATATTCATCACAAATTAAATGTAGCTGAAATGATTTAGCAAGATCTACATAGGACATGGTCAGAGTTACATAACTACAGATTTTTAAAATTTATTGTAAATTGTGGGTACGTGTTTTCTTATAACTGCTTTCTGTTATATAGAAGAAAGAATCAGAAATTACGTGCAAGTCCTTGTAACTTGGACAATACAGAAGAATATAATGTAAAAGAAGAAAATCTATACAACATATATAGACTATAGATGCATGATCCAGCACCCAGCATCAAGCTGGTAATGGAGGTTTAATGTAATTCCAGCTTACCATGAAGAGTAGATATCATAAAGATCAAGTTTATAGAGAGATCCTGCAACATGGTAAGTTCAATAGGCTTGGTGAGAAGATCGGAAGTTGGTCTGCATAAAGAATAAAAGGCATAATGAGAAAGTCATCTAAATCTTCTAGTTAATAAAGTGAATATTTGCTTCAATATGTTTTATCCCCTCACGGAGTACATAATCACTAAAATCTGAATAGTGGCTTGATCGTCAAAAGAAAGAAACATCAAGTAAATCACAATAAAGCCCAATTCAATAATAAGGTATCTAATGGACAATCTCACATGTTCCTGAGCAAGAGATCATATTGTATTTCACACTAGAGCAGACTACTAATGATTGTTTCTTGCTCCCCAAGAGATAAGGTTGCCTCCAATGATGGCAAGAAGTTCAGCTGTGGATCTCTTAACTATAAAGGCAGCACAATTCAATCAGCATCAGTGAATATGCAGACCTCCAAGTGTTCATAATGCCTTTTGTGAATGTTTCTTTATGTGTCTAAAGATCCTATCAGTAGCAGCTAAATGGCGAAAGCGATGAGCTTGCATAAACATTGGTACCAAACTCCTCGCAAACAAATTTTGGGATGAGAGAGTGAAGTAAATTGGCTTCACAACCATTCTTAGGTACATATGAGCATCGCCCAAAAAGTCTTCATCATCTGCCATAATAGAAGCGTGAAGATCTATACGAGTTTGTGAGGCTTTGCATTCCAACATACCCGGATCAGAAAGAAGATCCAAGACATGTTTACATTGATTCATGAAGATCCCTTTGGACGATCTAACAATCTCTAGACTCAAAAAATATTGTAGCTCACCGACATTATTAATATCAAAGAAGGTTTTTAAGGATTTCTTCAATTGAGAAATAAAAACCTAATCATCACCCAATACAATAATACTATCAACAAAAACTAGTAGAATATTACATTAACTAGTTCTTGTATGTGTAAAAGCTATATGATCATGCTGCAATCATGCAAAACATTAAAATGATTTAATCATGCCGGGGACGATTGCTTCCATCTATAAATAGAAGTGAGAAGGAGAATTAACTTGTCCTCGGCACTCCTTTCCTCTCCTCAAATCAAAACCAGAAAGTGGGGTATATAGACCTCTCCATCAAGTATCTCATAAAGAAAAATATTCTTAGCATCTAATTGATGCATATGTCAATGAAAAGAAGCAGCAAGGGAAATATGTAAGAAAAAACAAACTTAAAAGCAAAGGAAATTCATGAGGTAAAAGATAGGCGGCACTATCTCATTTCATTGAATAGGAAAATTTGAGAAATACATCATCAGCACAGTATTATCACACAAAATTCTTCATACCTGGCCTGAGAGAAGGTGGGGGTTTATATAACCTCCCATAGACATTAAAATAACAAAAACACATGGACAGACCATTACAAAAGATGGCTTGACTGAACAAACCATTTCTTGTTCTCTCCAGCCGATGGCACCGTTGCTTGCCTTCTCCCTGCTCCATGTCGTTGGCAGCTTCCTTTCTGCTCCATTCTTCTGCTTATCAGAAAGATTAATTTTTTCATTAATTTCTTCTTATTTATCTGCCAATTTACCTTCTAGTACCCTCTAGTAATTTTGGCAGTCAAACACCCCTAATTTCTTCAAATCAAACTATAGACAGAGGTTTTGTTAGGACATCAGCGATTTTCTTCTTTGATTTGCAGTAAATGGCGTTAATTTCCTTTTGCCTGACCAAATTTCGGGTATAATTAGGGGTGCAAAGTTGTCCTAGGCACGATTGTCAGGCTCGGGTCTTCCCGGGCTTGAGCTCGGTTAGGCTCGGGCCAGGCCTAAGGGGGCTCACCAGGCCCCTTATTTGGCTAGGACCTAGCCTGGTGCCCGGTTCGGGCCTAGGCCTACCCGGGCACCAGGCTTAGCCTGGTGCGCAGTGTAAGCATGCCCTAATTTAGGGCAGGTGGGCAGGCTGAATAAGCATAGCCTGCCCAGCTACGGCTGGGGAGGCAGCCCCAGCATTTAATGTTGGGGCGTGCCGACCCAACATTTAAAGTTGGGGCGGCTTGCCCCAAGATTAAATGTTGGGGTTGTCGCCCCAACATATAATGTTGGGCGACAACCCAAGCACTGGCTGACCAACTGCCATTTGGCAGCTTGCTACCAAATGGAGGGAGAGCATACTAGGCCCGGTCTGGTAGGAACCCCTTTTAAAGGGTGCTCGGGCCCGAACTGGGCCCATGATGCCCAAGACCCGGCCTGGGCCCAACGGAAAAAAAACATGGGCATGGGCCCGCCAGGCCATTTTTGCAGTAAATGGCATTGATTTCCCTTTGCCTGACCAAATCTTGGGTATAATTAGGGGTGCTAATTTGTCCTAGGTCGGCTGTCAAGCTCGGGTCTGCCCGGCCTTGAGCTCGGTTAGGCTCGGGCTAGGCCTAAGGGGGCTCACCAGGCCGCCTTATTTGGCTAGTGTTAGAGATATTAATATTTTAGTGTTATTATGTTTAGTCCCACACCGCCTATCGGTGTTGCGAGTCATGTTGTAGTTCCTATATAAAGCCCCTTTGTGGAAGAATAAAATTGCACTTCTTATTTTTCTATTACTTTCTACATGGTATCAGAGCCTAATATTCTGAGACCTACAAATTTTTTTCTCTTGATTCGCTACTGCCCCCCCCCCCCCCCGCTCCCGTCCCGACCAAATCCCCCCGCCCTGTGCTTTCTTCTCTCGCGCCCTGCTAGGGCTCACGACCGCCGCTCCCGCTCCTGTCGACGGAGTCGATTTCTAATCCTGTCGACAGGAGCGGCTCCGTCTCCGCCGCCGCTGCCCTGGGCTGCTTCCGCCTGTTACGTCGAGGGCTTCTCCGACTTCCGTCGCCGACCGCGCTTTATCTCTGCGATCGTCTTCGACGACTGTTCTTCTGCCGTCAACGCCTGCTCCGACGATCCCGTCGCCTTCTTCTCCAGTCGACGATCACGTCGTGCCGTCGAATCTGCTTCCCATCGACACCAACGACTTTGCTTCCGACGGCTGCCTCTTCTTCTTCTCCGGTGAGCACTTGTTCCCCTTCTCCCGTCGGCCATGGTTTCCCCTGTCGCTGCTTCTCCCGAGGATGCCAACGGCTCTGCTTCCGTCCATTGTCGACGGTTCTGCTTCTCCCGTCGGCTCTCTGCTTCTTCTGCGACATCGACGACCCGTCAGCCAGCTGCTTCTTCTCCGGCTACTTCTTCTTCTCCAGATGCTCTGCCTGCCGGTGCTCATCTTCTCCGGCCTGCTGCTGCGCTGCAGCTTCTTCTTCTCCGGATTGCTGCGCTGCAGCTGCTTCTTCTCCGGCCTGCTGCGCTTGTGCTGCTTCCTCTCCGTGTCGTTGCTGCTCAGCTGCTGTTGCAGCCGCTTCTTCTCCGTCTGCGGCTGCTGCTCCTCTTCTCCGGCCCGTAGGGTTTAACATTTACATGTTTTTTTTAAGTTGTTGTTTGTGGTTGTTGTGTTGTGTCTCTATGGTTTCCGCCTTCTTGCACGTGATCTACGTGAGGGGGAGTGTACGTCACGGCCCCTAGGCGTAGTCTATACCTTCATGCACGTATTCCACGTGAGGGGGAGTGTTTGTGATATCGGCGACTCGGATGCTTCTTTCCCGACTCCTGCCTGAGTCACACCCGGCCCCTAGGTATAACCTATGTCTTCTTGCACATGATCCACGTGAGGGGGAGTGTTTGTGATCATGGCGACTCGGATACTTCTTTTCGACTCCTGCCTTAGTCACACATGGCCCCTAGGTTGAGTTCATATGTTGTTTGTGTCTCCTCGTCGTTTTCTCTGGATTTGGTAGGGTTGGTTTGGTCTTGCGTGGTTGACCTTGTTTCCGCTCCGAGTGTATCCAGCGTTGTCATGGTCGGTTTGCGGACCAACGTCGTGTGGCTCTTGCCCGGTTGAAGTATCCCCGGTGACACGCGGTTGGGCCTCGGTGGCTGTTGCTTTGTCCCACGCTGCCTTCCTTCTTTTACCCTCTATTTTATGTTGTGTCCAAGCTGTAGGCTTCCCCTTCAGCTTGAGGGGGAGTGTTAGAGATATTAATATTTTAGTGTTATTATGTTTAGTCCCACACCGCCTATCGGTGTTGCGAGTCATGTTGTAGTTCCTATATAAAGCCCCTTTGTGGAAGAATAAAATTGCACTTCTTATTTTCCTATTACTTTCTACAGCTAGGAACCAGCCTAGTGCCCGGTTCGGGCCTAGGCCTGCCCGGGCAACAGGCTTAGCCTGGTACCCGGTGTAAGGCACTAAGCTTTGCCTGGTGCCCGATGTAAGCCTGCCCTATTTCACGGCAGGTGGGCAAGCTGAGTAGGCACAGCCTGCCTAGCTACAGCTGGAGAGGCAGCACCAACATTTAATGTTGGGACGTGCTGCCCCAACATTTAAAGTTGGGGCGGCTTGCCTCAAGATTAAATGTTAGGGTTGTCGCCCCAACATATAATGCAGGATGACAACCCAAACACTAGCCGCCCAACTACCATTTGGCATCTCCTGCTGCCAAATGGTGGGAGAGCAAACCAGGCCCGGTCTGCAAGGCTCCCCTTTTAAAGGGGGCTCGGGCTCGAACAGGGCCTGGGATGCCCAAGACCCAGCCTGGGCCCAACAGACAAAAAACAGGGGCCTGGGCCCGCCAGGCCTTTTTTGCACCCTGGGTATAATAAAGTTTAGATCAAGACGTTTGGTCTTGTTGTCGAATACTAGATTGCGAGCTACGACAATTACATAGGTTTTGTCGATGTTGTCAAACACCCCTAATTTTGACAATTACATAGGAAGCAGAAAACTTATCTCTCGTCGGGTCCCCCTTCCCTCTCTCTCCTCCAGACCGCTCTCTCTCGCGGCCTGTTCTCTCACGCTGCGGCTTGCTGCTCTCGCTGCTTGCTCTAACTCGCAGTGGACTCCCTCTCTCGCGGCCTGCTCCGGCTTGCTGCGGCCTGATCCGGTTCGCTGCGGATTGCCCCTACAGCTCCAGCTCGCTGAGGCTTGTTCTTTCTCTCTGCGGCCTGCCTCTTCTGCGGTTTGATCTTGGTCGCTGCGGTCTCTTCTCTATCCGCTTGAGTCTCTCTCCTCGCGGGTTCCTTCTCCTCAGTTCGCCGTTGTGATCCGCCTGACCGTGCGGGTTGTTTCTCTCTCACCCGCATCTTGGTCGCGGTCTCCTCCGACTCTTCTCTTCTTTGTCCGCGCGGCCTGTCACTGCCCGCTGCGGACTTCTTCTCCCAGTCCACTTCGCCTTTAGTCGCGGCCTCTTCCTGCCGCTGGTGTTTTCACATCTTGACCAGGCGGTCTCTGTTCTACTCGCGCGGGTTCTCCTCTTTTGCGGATTGTTCTTTTCTGCCGGCCTCTCCCTCCCTTCTTGCGGCCTGCCCTCTACTTCAAATCCGCTGCGGTCTGCTCTCTAGACCATTGCGCTCTTTGCCTTCTACGTCACGCCGCTGCGGCCTGCTACTGCTCCGTCTGCGGCCTCTCTTCCCTCGGCGGGCTCCCTTCCTGCACTTGCGGCTGCTCCTCTCTACTCGCAGTCGTCTACACCAGTTCTTTGCGGCCTGGTTCTTGCTGCAGCCTCGACTTCTCCTGTGGCCTGGTTCTCGCTGCGGGCTCGGCTTCTCCCTGGTCCTTGTTGCGGCCTCTGCGGCCTTGCTGCGGCCTCTGCGGCCTGGTCTTTGGCGACCCCTATAAGGATGTGTGCCACTTCCGCCCTGCTCACCCCACCACTGGGCTCTGTGGTGTCTACCTCTGATAGTGGAAGCTCCTGTCTTGTACACAGTTCCTCATGGATTTTGGACTCCGGTGCGACGCACCACATTACCCCACTATAGCCTCCACACTACCTGGCCTCCGTGCATCCTAAGTTCATCACTGTTGCCAATGGGGCTACCACTCCCGTCTCTGGATCCGCTGGCATCTCTCTTACTCCCTCTATTACCCTTCGAGCTGTTCTTCATGTTCCTGCCTCTTCTTTTAATCTTCTCTCTATTAGTCGTCTTATTCACGACCTTAATTGCGACCTAACCTTCTCTTTAACCTCTTGTGTTGTGCAGGATCGCAAGACGCAGAACATCCTCGGTACAGGGCGGCTGTCCAATGGGCTCTACATTTTTGATTCCTCTTCTCCCACCGCTCTCTCCACCCTCTCTTCTATTGACTGGCATCGTCGTCTTGGGCATGCTCCTCTTCCAATTCTCCAGAAAGCTCTTCCTGATGTGTCCCTTTCTGAGTTTCGGTGTGAGTCATGCGTTTATGGCAAACAACATCGTGTCTCTTTTACCTCCCCTAGTACTCGGTCCGAAGCCCCCTTCTTCTTAATCCATTTTGATATTTGGGGGTCATATAAGCTCCCGAGTGTTTTCGGCTATCGGTATTTTGTCACATTTATCGATGACTACTCACGTGTTACCTGGCTATACTTACTTCGAGATCGTACTGAACTTCCCTCCACTTTTTGTGCCTTTCTGGTCGAGATCCGTACTCAGTTTTCTACCTGCATCAAACTTCTTCGTACCGATAATGCGCGCGAGTATACGGGCTGCACCTTCTCTAATATCTGCACCAAGTTTGGTATTGTTCATCAGACCTCGTGTGCCTATACTCCTCAACAGAACGGCGTCGCCGAGCGGAAGAATCGACACCTTCTCGAGGTTGCACGCTCTCTCATGTTTCAGATGCACGTTCCACCTCTCTATTTGAACTTCGCCGTCTCTACTGCCTGCCATCTCATCAACCGCATGCCATCCTCTACCTTGAACTTCGCGGCTCCTGTCACTCTTCTCTTTCCTTCCAAGGCTCTGTTCTCTCTCACACCCCGAGTCTTTGGATGCACATGCTATGTTCATAACTTGGCTCCGCCCACTGACAAGCTCGCTCCTCAAGCCACCAAGGTGATGTTTGTTGGCTACTCCCGCACCCCAAAAGGATATGTTTGTTATTCTCCTACTGACGGTAAATTAATCATCTCTGCTGATGTCACCTTTTGGGAAGATCAACCCTTTCATACCATCTCTACAGATCTGTGTCTTCCTCCTCCTCTCATTCGGCCCGGCGTACCCGTTACGTCTCCTCTCCCCCCCCCCCCCCCCCGCCAATCTGTCCTACGCCTCCTATCATCCAGGTGTACTTTCGTCGCCCTCCGAGCTCGCATGCCCTGCCACAGCCTCCCTCTACCGAAGTGATTTCGCGGCCTACTGATCCAGTGTCTGTCTCCACAGCTCATCTCATGGCGAATTATGTCTCGTTACATCGTCTGTCCCCGACCCTTCACACCTTTGCTACTTCATTATCCACTATTTTTATTCCTACTTCTGTGCAGGAGGCTTTGCAACATCCAGGTTGGCGTGTTGCCATGGATGCAGAAATGCGCGCCCTTTGGGCGAATCAGACTTGATATCTGGTCCCTCTACCACCTGGGCAGACTACAGTTAGTTGCAAATGGGTCTTTGTCATCAAGCATGCTTCCGATGGGACGGTTGACCGTCTTAAGGCCAGACTGGTGGCTCGCGGCTTTACTCAACAACACGGTCTCGACTATGATGAGACCTTCTCTCCGGTCGCCAAGCTCAACACGGTTCGTGTCCTCTCGGTCGTTGTGCATCGTCGGTGGCCCTTGCACCAACTCGATATCAAGAATGTATTTCTCAATGGCGACCTACACGAAACTGTCTATATGCAACAACCTCTCGGGTTTGAGACCACGGGGGAGTCCAGAGTTTGTCATCTTAAGAAGTCTATCTATGGTCTCAAACAATCCCCACGGGCATGATTCGATAAGTTCAGTAAAGCTGTTCAGGCAGTTGGTTTTACTCGGAGTTCGGCAGACTTCTCTCTGTTCACTTGACATAGAACTACCGACACGATTCTCCTTTTGGTTTATGTTGATGACATCCTAATCACAGGCGATGACTCAACAGGAATACTAGAGGTCAAACAATATCTTAGCTCTGTTTTCCAAACAAAAGATCTGGGCAACCTTCGATACTTTCTTGGTCTTGAAATCGCAATACGTCCTGATGGACTTGTCCTATCCCAACGAAAGTACTGCCTTGACCTTCTCCGTGATGTTGGCTACTCCAGGTGTAAACCTGTGGACACACCGATGGATGTCAATCACAAGCTATGTGCCCATGGGTCTGACTCTGATGATCTGCTTTCAAACCCTGAGTATTATCGACGGCTTGTAGGAAAACTGATATATCTGACAGTTACAAGACCTGACATCTCATTTGTTGTCGGAGTTGTCAGTCGGTATATGCATGCTCCTCGAGGCTCTCATTTACAAGCCATGGAACGGATCCTCAGATACCTGAAGAATGCACCAGGACAAGGGTTGGTATATAAATCATCTTCTTCTCTATCTCTTGTTGCATATTCTGATGTGGACTATGCGGCTCCCTGGATGATCGACGCTCTACTACGGGTTTTTGTACCTACTTTGGAGGGAATCTCATTACTTGGCGCAGCAAGAAACAATCTGTTGTTGCCCGCTCCTCTGCTGAAGCTGAGTATCGTGCAATGGCTGCCGCTGTTTCTGAACTCACCTGGCTGGAGGCTCTTCTTGGTGATCTAGGAGTCACCTTATCCTCGCCAACTGTTTTACTTTACGATAGTCAGGCCGCCATCCATATTGCGAAGAACCCAGTTTTTCATGAAAGGACCAAACGCATTGAAGTTGATTGTCACTTCATCCGTGAAAATGTTCAGTTAAAGAAGATAGAGCTAGAGCATGTTCCCGCTTCTGAGCAAGTTGCTGACATCCTCACCAAGGCATTGCCGCGGCATTTGTACCATCAGTTCTTATCCAAGCTTGGTGCCTACGATTTGTATGCTCCAGCTTGCGAGGGAGTGTTAGAGAAATGGGATATATTGTAAAGGCCCATTAATTTGGCCCATTTTATTCTCTCTTGCTTTAGTCCCACATCTCTTGTATAGGACTCTTCTCCTCTCTCCTCTCCTATATATATGTTCTCATACTTGTTTTTGATATATGGAAAAGTGTTCATAAGATTCGGGACCATTTCTCTACACTATCAATTTATGCTAGTATCGATTTTGTGGGAGTGTTATGTTAATAAACTCTTGATGTACCACTTCTTGGACAAGTACAAGTAGATCTTTCTTAAATAAAGTCGAAACTTATCATATGTGGTTACGGTTCTTTGTTTTGCTTTAATACTCCGCTCCAATGGTTAATCACATTGACACGAGTGTGCATACTTCATACATAAACAATGTACATAATAATCCATTAACTGGTTTCTGAATGCTTATTGTTTATAAATAACGTAATTGATTTATAACATATGCTGCTCTAGACAGACTTATGCATGAAAATTTTGGTTTTTGTTCTTGTCTTATGGTGCATGCTTCTGATTTTGATTATTTTTTTGACTTTCCCCACTTATCATTTCTTGGAAATGCTATTTTTAGTTGTTCTAGACACCATAGTTGAAGTTTGAGTGATGCCATTTTGATTTATGTCAAAGTATATCCATATGTTTTCTAAATCAAGTTTATCATGATGTAATAATGAAAATTCCTAAATATGAACTTTCTATTTATATTTTTTGTTTGTATGTCTGATTAGGTTTTGTAACTCAAGACTCTTTGTGTTATTACTTATTACAAGACATAGTTTTTCTCTTTGTTCAAGTTGAAAAGGGAAAATACTGATTAATTGATTAAAGAGTACTCCCCACACATATATATGTAGGGGAGAAAGATACAAAGACAACAATACCCTTATGGGTAAATACAATAGTAAAGAAATAAAAAGACTTGATTTCAAATCTCCCCCTCAAGTCGAACGGTAGATATCCGTCATTCCGAGCTTATGAATATCATCAGTGAAGACATCGGATCCTAGACACTTGGTGAAGATGTCAGTCAACTGATCTCTGTAGTGAATGAAGGGTGTGACTGACCTTTCTTTTTCAAGATGGTCTTTGATGAAATGACGATCAACCTCAACGTGCTTAGTCCTGTCATGCTGAACTGGATTGTGTGTTATGTTGATGACAGCTTTGTTGTCACAGTACAGGGATATGGGAGATTCCTCCTGAAGCCCCAGATCTTGCAATAGGGTACGCAACCAAAGGCCTTCACAGAGGTCTTGAGACATTGTCCGGTACTCAACTTCGGCACTAGATCTGGCCACCACATTCTGTTTCTTACTACGCCATGTGACCAGGTTTCCTCCAATGAATGTGCAATAACCCGTTGTAGATTTCCGGTTATCGTGGCATCCAGCCCAGCCAGTGTCAGTGAAAACATCGATCCGCAAATGATTGTTCTTAGAGAACATTAGCCCCCGTCCTGGGAACTTCTTCAAATACCGGAGGACGCGGTAAGCCGCTTCCTGGTGTCTGACCCTTGGGGCATGCATGTACCTACTCAGGATCCCAACAACATATGTAATGTCGGAGCGAGTATGTGAGAGATATAAGAGCTTGCCCACCAATCTTTGATAACTAGAGACATCTGTACGATCACCATTGCTATTTTCATTGATCCTATGGTTCTCCTCCATAGGGGTGTTTGCAGGGGCACAACCGAGCAGACCGGTCTCCGTTAGCAGGTCCAACACATACTTGCGTTGGGAGATAAAAATACCTTTGTCAGAACGGGTCACTTCAATTTCTAGGAAGTAGCATAGCCTTCCCAGGTCTTTTACTTCGAACTCAGCTGAGAGACGGGCCTTCAACTTGGAGATTTCATCTGTGTCATTTCCTGTGATCACAATGTCATCAACATAGACAATCAGAACAACAATTTTCCTTTCATTTCTCCTGACAAACAATGTATGATCAGAGTGTCCCTGCTTGCAGCCAAACTGGATCATGGCCTTGTGGAATCTACCGAACCATGCCCTCGGGGATTGCTTCAGCCCATACAAGGACTTCCATAAGCGACAGACAAGGCTCTCTTGTCTCTTCCTCACAAAGCCTGGAGGAAAGACCATGTACACCTCTTCCTCGAGGTCCCCGTGCAAGAACGCATTTTTGATGTCCAGTTGATGAAGTTCCCAATCTAAAATCACAGCACAAGATATGATCAGACAAATAGAGTCCATCTTTGCAACAGGTGCAAAGGTCTCTTGGGAATCAATCTCATGAGTCTGGGTATAACCACGAGCAACCAACCGAGCTTTATATCGCTCGACTTTCCCATTCGGATTCTGCTTGACTGAGAAGACCCATCTTGAACCAATGGGTTTCTTGCCAGGAGGAAGAGGGGTGACATCCCATGTGTGATTCTTCTCCAAAGCGGACATTTCTTCCTTCATTGCTTGAGCCCATACTAGAATGTCAAGTGCCTCCTGCCATGTCTTAGGAATAGAGATCTCGGACAAGCAGAATATAAAGACCGGTGAGGCTTAGAGAGATGATTATAAGCAACATGGTTAGAAATGGGGTGTTCGGTACACCGGACCTTACCTCTTAGCTGAGCAATGGGAACATGTAAATCAGCATCAGGATCTGAGTCCAAAGGCAGCATTGGCAGCGGCGGAGCAATGACGGGTTGTTCACCTGGTTTTTGACGATGATAAACATGAGGTAGCGGCGTGATGAGAGATGAATGATGAGAAAGGGGTATATGAGAGATATTTGTATCTGTAGTGAATGGCATAATGGGAGTAGGAGCGATACCAATCACAGGGGGAATAACAGGAAGAGGAATGGTACCAATAACATCATTATCCTCCTCCCCCTGACGATAAGAAGGAGTCGAAGCGAAGTAATAAGATTCGTCTTCGCGAAACGTCACGTCCATGGTACAGTAAATATGTCTGGAGGGTGGGTGATAACACATGTACCCCTTGGTGGTGGTAGAATAACCAAGGAAAACATAACGGATAGCTCGAGGATCGAGCTTGTCACGAAATGGTTGATGAACATGAACAAAACAGACACACCCAAACACACGGGGTGGAAGAGAAGAGGTATGAACAACAGTCGTAGAAGAAAGACGAGCTAGGGGGTAGTATACGTTAGAACCCGTGAAGGAAGACGGTTGATAAGATGAGTGGCCGTCAAGATGGCATCACCCTAATAGGGTTTCAGAAGGTGCATGGAGATGAGGAGACAACGGGTAACATCTAGGAGATGCATGTTTTTGCGTTCGGCCACACCATTTTGGGTGGAAGTGTAAACACACGTGGTTTGGTGGATGATGTCATTTCTCGAGAGATAGACCCCAAATTCACCACGATCATCATATCCCCCCCCCCTCATTGTCGCTTTGAAGTACACGAATTGTTCCATTGAACTGTGTTTGTATCATCTTATGAAAGGTTTGAAAAACATAAGCAACTTCTCATTTCTTCTTCAAAAGATAAACCCGCGTAGTACGAGAAAAACAATCAATAAAGGTAACAAACCATATATAGCTAGTTAAAGATACAATCGGGGATGGTCCCCATACATCATAATGTATAACAGCAAAAGGTGTACTACTAGGAGAAGATAGATGGGATGTTGAATGACGAACATGTTTAGACATTACACATACATCACATTTTAAACTAGGAATAAACTGAGATAAAGCAAGTAAGAGTTTCTGAAGATAAACGGGAGACGGATGACCAAGACGCAGGTGCCAGTGGCGAGCGTCAGTAGCAGTAGCAGCAGAAGAAGAAAGAGCAAGGGATGATGGTGTGGTATCCAGGTAGTACAGAACACCACGATTCCTACCATTGCCAAGTATCCGCTTCGTACCCAGTTCCTGAAAAATATAAGAATCAGAGAAAAAGGTTACAGAACAGTTACGAGATTTAGTAAGGTTGTTAATAGAGAGTAAACTGCAGGGAAACGAAAGAACATGCAAGACGGAAGAGAGCGGAAGAGAAGAGGACCATGAAAAAAGACCCTTGCCAGCAATAGGAGGCAAGGTACCATTGGCAGAGACAACCTTGTCCTTACCAGACAAGGGAGTGTAAGAGGAAAAACCTATAGAGGACCTGGTCATGTGGTCAGTGGCTCCGGAGTCAATGATCCACTTAGACGAAGGAGACACAGCAGCATGGGCACTGGGCATCGCAGCAGTAGCAAACAAAGAGGAAGTACCACTCAGAGTAGGAGCAGACTGACAGTGAAGTAGGCGTCGCAGAGCATCCAATTCTGATGTGGTGAAGTGATCCGGGAGCTGATCATGATGGCCCTCCTGCATCTCTGTGGAATAAGCAGCGTCATGAGAACGGGTACAAGTCTGGCGGGATTCACCACGTCCAGGGTCACGACCACGTCCACGGCCATGGACATATATAGGTGGAGCAAGGTGTGGATGAAGCTTGAAGCACACTTCGCGAGAATGGCCCCGACGACCACAATGAGCGCACGTGGGAATCGTGCTGGTATGACTGGGGCCACCACGTCCAGTACTCGCAAAGGCAGAGCGGTCAGGTAGAGGAACCACCGTGCTGAGAGAACGTCGACGATCTTCATCTGCAAGAACCATATCTAGCTCCATGCCCAAACTCATCAAAAACACATGTAGGCGGAATCGTTCATCTCTATTCTGCAACAGGACTGCATCGGCAGTGCAGGCAGGTGTAAACTGTTTGAAGTAGTCCAACTCCTGAGAGATACGCTCGAACTCGGAGTAGTAGGTGGAAACTGTCATAGACCCCTGTCGTAGCTCCAACATACGACGGGTGAGCTCATAAACCTGAGTGGAGTTCCCAATCTGAGAATAGGTCTCCCGTGCCCGAGTCCAAATCTCGTAGGCTGAGTCCATTAACATATAATTGTGGTACACCTTGGGGGACATAGAATGGAGAAGCCAGGATACCACCAGTGAATTTTTAGAGTCTCATCGCGGCAAGGAAGGATCAGCCCTAGATGGTGCAACCTTAGTCCCATCAATGTATCCAAACAACTGATGACTGCGGATAACATGTTGTGTTGCACGAGACCATTTGAGGTAGTTCGTTCCATCCAGGGGAACAGTGGTAATCTTCAAGGAGCCAGCATGGCCAGAGGGCCGCTGAGGTTCACCCATCGGGGTAGCCATAACCATCGGGGATAAAGAATCAACCGCAGCTGAGGAATCGTCCATGATGAAGGGACAGAAGGGCAACGAGCTAACCACACAAAGAAAAAAGGGCAGCCGACAAGATCAGAAGTAGCAGAGAGAGGGAGTGCGGCGTCGATGTAACAGAGAGCGGGAGAGCAGGAGACGCGAAAGGAAGCGCGGCGGGCAGCAATAGCGTCGATGTCGACTGTCGATGTCGCGGCAAGAGGCGGCGTCGATGTCGCGATCAAGCAGGAGTAGCGTCGATGTCGACTGCAACAACAAAAAAGGAAACGCGAAAGGAAACGCGGCGGGCAGCAGGCAACGATGGCGGCGATGCTTCATCAGGAGACGGTCGGCTCCTTCAGCATGTCCCGCTGCTAGCAAGAGAGCTGTGGGGCTCCATGCTCGACGGAGGCAACAAAACAGCAGAGGGACGATGAAGGGTGAGCGGGCGGCGAGCGATGAAAGGCGACGATAGACGAACGAGGAAGGGAGAGCGGCGAGAAGCGGTATTAGGGTTCGGGAAACCTGACTCTGATACTAAGTTGAAAAGGGAAAATACCGATTAATTGATTAAAGAGTACTCCCCACACATATATATGTAGGGGAGAAAGATACAAAAACAACAATACTCTTATGGGTAAATACAATAGTAAAGAAATAAAAAGACTTGATTTCAACTATTCATTGCAGCTTGCAAGAAGGTCAAGCTTGGAGAAGTTGACAGTACAACTGTACAAGTTGACATTAGCCAAGGTATTGCCACAATTTGTTATATTTTCATTTTTTATATCATAGTCTCATTTCAGATTTTGTTTTAGTTTCATTTGTTGGTTAATTTTTGTAACTTTTAGATGTCTGCTTCGGATACAAATCCAATTAGAAAAAAGTCCCGAAAGAATGTTTCAGGTTCTAGAAGTGATCCTGGTTAGGAGCATGAGATTGAAATTGACAGTACAACAAAAAAAATACAGTGCAAATATTATCTTATCATTATATCTGGTGTTATATATAGGTTGAAACATCACTTAGCAAGACAAAATTTAATGCGGAAGCGTGCACAAAAGTACTAGAAAATGTGAGAAATCAATTGTTGAGTATTTTTAAAGCTCATGAAGATGAAGCTATAAAGAAGAATGGATCACAGAAAGAGAAAATCCAATTCTTCCTTGTAAGGGAAACTGGTTGGGGATTCTTCGAAATAGAGACACACAAGAAACTTATAGTGATGATAGTACTGAAAGGCACGTTGAAGAACATGCTACGAAAGTAAATGAAGGTCGTAAGTTTCATAATAACTCATTTGATAATGCAAAACTTCTCAACTACATTATATATCAAACACTCATTAAATTAACTTCTTTCATTTTAGGTGGAGTTGAAGATCTCACCATAAGGTGCAGTGCTCTCGATGCTATCGAGTATATTAGTGAGGGAGAATGTGATGATGAGAATGCAAGTGGTGATGATGAAGAAGATACGATAATTAGTGATGAGGATATGGTCGATGTACCTGTTAATGATTTGTACTGATGGACTCATGGTTTTATGCTCTCCAAAACAATTGGTTTGTCATAGACATTAGTTTTTTATTTCTCATTTGATGAGTTGTTATGCACTTATGCTTACATTTTTTATTTGTGATCATGATCATAATGTCGCTTTGATATTTTGAGTCAAGTTAGGTAGCATATGCATGTGAAACTATAAGCTTATTTAAACATGCAGCTAAAGCCTCAAGGTTGACAAGTTCAAGCTTATTGAGCTTTAAAGGACATCTGAATCAAAAATTCTTAACGGTAAGAATTAAAATCAAGTGATTAATTCTCATTTTCTTCGTGTGTGATCAAATTTTCACATTCAACAATGAAAATGATTAATTTTATAATTTTTTAATGGATAGTCTGAATAATTGGATGATGTCAAATTTAATTTCAATTTTAAGTCTTGTTTTATGAATGTAGTAGGATCTTACGGTCCTTGATCCGATCCTACGATCTGATCCAACCCTCTAAACGATCTCACCTAGGATCACAATCCAGACAACCTTGATCGGCGCCCCCCCCCCCCCCCCATCACTATCTACGTAACCTCTTACTTTATTCTTCTCTTCTCTCTGATACTTAATTCCACAGTTGCTTGTGCCTTTAACATATTTAAGAATCCACTTGACAACCATAAGGTACTTAATGTTGGGTGCATTCATATATCGTGATACCAAACTAACAGCTAGTTTTATGTATGATCTAAGACAACCTTGATCGGCGCATCCCCCCCATCACTATCTACGTAACCTCTTACTTTATTCTCCAACCTCTTACTTTATTCTCCACTTCTCTTTGACACTTAATTCCACAGTTGATTGTACCTTTAACATATTTAAGAATCCACTTGACAACCATAAGGTACTTAATGTTGGGTGCATTCATATATCGTGATACCAAACTAACAGCTAGTTTTATGTATGATCTAATGTTGGAAAAGTAGATTAAAGACCCAACCAAGCTTCTATATTCTTCGGGTTTACTTTACCTTCTTCACCTTCTTTAATTAACTGTTCTCGTGCCATTATTAGGGATTTGGAAGGCTTTGCTTCCTTTATCCAAAAATGAGAGATCAGGTGCTCATTGTATTTGCTTTTGGATAAGGATATGAAGCCATACTTTTGATTAATTTGAATTCTCAACAAATAATGAGTTTGGCTCAGATTAGTCATCTCTAATTCATGTTTTACCAAATTTCTGAATTTATTCATGCGCGGTGAATTTGATTCGGTAGTAAGAAGGTCATCAACATACATACGTACCAAAGAGAATTTGATGGTCCGCTCCTTTTTGAAATAAAGAGAGGGATCACCTCCTTTTTGAAATAAAGAGAGGGATCACTAATGGTTATGTTGAAACCATTGTTGATCATCAAGTTGTCAATTTTGTGATTAGATGCCCTATGCGCTTGCTTTAACCTGTAGATAACTTTCTTCAGTCTTATGATTTTCCTTCACCTCCTTCTACTTCAAAACCTTCTGGCTAAGAAACAAATAGTTCTTCTAATTCCCTGTTTAGGAGTGCTAATTTTATATCATTTGGTAAACGGGGAATAGATTTTAAGCAGCAAATGCAAATACTAATCAAATGGTTCAAAACAAGCCTCTAGAATAAATGTTTCAATATAATCGACACTTTGTCTTTGGGCATAGCCTTTGACAACTAACTTGGCTTTGCATTTGTTAACAGTCCCATCTTCATTATATTTAATTTTGTACAACCATTTCAAGCTGATAATAGTTCTGTTGGTTGGCTTGGCAATGAGCTCCCATGTATCTTTTTTTTTGAATAATAAGTTCTTCTTCCATAGCTTCTCGCCACTTTTCTTTCTTGACGACTTCTTGAGAACTTTGAGGTTCCCTGGTAACAAGGTGAAGTTACAATGATCATATAACTCCAAGATGAGTCTATACCTACAAGCAGATGATGAAGCCTCTGGGGAATCTTGATCAATGATGGGATGGATGCTTTCAACTTCTTGTGAGGATGGCTGAGGTTGTCTTCAGTGAGCTCGTCAGCAACCCCCATTGGATGAAGATTCTGACCTGAAGAAGTATTCTAGTTCCAACTTTCATCTTCATCGACAATTGTATTCCAGGTAATTATCAGTTTTTTTTTTGTTTTATGAGATTGCAAAGGCGATACGCTTTAGATTTGTCACTATATCCAACAAAGATAGCCTTTTTCTCCTTTCTCTACCAGTTTGTCTTTCTGTTGTTGTGGAATTAGGTTGTATGCAGTACTCTCAAATACTTCTATATGATTAATTTCAGGCTTCCTGTCAGTTTATGCTTCATAAGGAGTCTTTCCTTCTGTAGCTCTGCAGGGTGCTCGATTTAACAAGTAAATTGTTGTGTTAACAGCTTCGGCCCAATATGTTTTTGTAAGTTTATCATCATGCAGCATGCTTCTAGCCATGTCTACAATGATACGGTTACGCCTTTTAACTACTCTATTTTGCTTTGGAGAGTAGCTAGCCGTCAGCTCCCTTTTGATTCCCTGGTTCTCACAGAAGGAATTGAATGCATGACTGGTGAATTCCCCACTTCTATCTGTTCTCAATTTCTGAATACTGCAGTTTTTTTTCTTTTTCAATTTGTTTTTGAAACTAAGTGAAGGAGTTGAAGACATCAGATCTATGACTGAGAGGAAAACACACATCATTCGGGTGTATTCATCAACAAGAAATAAGAAGTATTGTTTACCTGACAGTAAGGGAGTTGCAGCGGGTCCCCATATGTCGACAAGTATAAGTTGTAGGGGATGCTTTAACCTCAAAGAAGCTTCTTTAGGAAATATCAGTTTGTGGATCTTGCACATTCCACAACTTCACATTTGCATGACATTTTTCATTTCAGATAGCCAAGTTACAAGCCCCAACATATGAAGGCTGCTTAGGACTTGAAAATTTAAGTGCCCATATCTGAGATGGCACAACATGGCTTCATTTTTGGTTTCGCATTTCATGCTCCTTGCTACTTCATGTGGCAGAACAAGAGGAAAGACTTTGTTAGGGGTCATTTTGATGATGGTGATGAGATGAGTTTCATCTTTATCAAATATGAGACATTGTAACTTACCAAATTTATATCTTTTTTGGAGTAATTGACTCACACTCAATAGATTTTTAGCTAATTCTGGAACAAATTGAACCTCAGTGATGTAGTTGAGCTTTTCAGACCTGGGTTTAACGGCCACGGTCCCTTTCCCTTCTATGCTTTTGGTGGCCACGGTCCCTTTCCCTTCTATGCTTTTGGTAGTTCCATCACCAAGGATGACTTTAGATTTGTCATTTTTATTGAAATAAATGAAGGTCAGTTTGTTATTAGTCATATTATTTGAGCAATCACTATCGAGATACCAAATATCTTTAGTGGTAGCATCTTTTCCTTCTCGTATACAGATAACATAGCTCTCCTCATCTTGCTCGCCAAGCTGGGATTCTTCTTCTTCTTTCCTTCGTTGGATTGTTTGAACCAACACTCCTTGGGTTTTTTACATCTCTTACATTTGTAGAAATAATTGTATGTTTCATGATTGTTTCACTTGCACAAATTACAATATAGAGTGGCAACAACTTTCACTTTCCCTTCTCTATTTTGAGGTTTTGCAAGCTCATCATTTATTTTATCAAATTAGTTTTTGAATGAGATTTTACTCTGGAAAGCTTGTTCTACGCTTTGTTGATCATATCTCCTAAGGCTCTCCTCATGAGCTTGAAGTGACCTCATAAGCTCAGTGATAGAGAGCGTGTTAAGGTCTTTGGCTTCTTCTATTGCCATGACCATAAGAGCATATTTGTGAGTGATGGTTCTTAAGATTTTCAAAACAATTCCTCTTTCATCAAGCATGTCACCATAATTCCTTTTTTGATTTATGAGAGTGGTGATTTTGGTGAAGTATGTCTGGGTGGTATCTCCTTTCATGCTTAATGTGTCATTCTTGCCATAAGTTTTGAAGTTAAATAAAGATTACCACAGTAGATCCTTGGAACTCAGTCTTGAGTATGCTCTATGTTTCTTTTGTTGTAAGTGCCTCCGTGGTCGTCCTACTCTCTGTTGGATATAAAGAAGAGTTTTTGCATCTCTTTTTTGATCTTAACCATAGGATTTCTCTTGTTAATGGTCCAAAGGTAATATAATGGATGAAATATTTGATTGAAAAATAATAATAATTAACTTCTAAACCCCAACCCTAGTTTACATCACAATAGCTATTCATGCCTTCATAATTTAACATCTTGAACAACATTAATATAGCTTGCTCACAGACCGAGACACAAACAAGACAAACTTGACAACATTGATCACGATACGATCATATAGCATGCACATTTCTAATTTGCCTTACTAATATTTTGTACAATAAAAAAGATAAATTATACTCAAAAGTCATGAACGCTGCCATTATTCTTAGCTGTATGATGCTATACTTCGAAACCAACAATCAAAAAGTTGTCAATGTATTTAATGGCCTTGAAAAAGAATTGCAATTTGTGTCTAGCTCGTGTTTGATTTGAAGGTAGAAACCATAATATAAGGGCTTTTTGGCACTTTGCACCCCCAATTATTGGGTTTTTGCATTTTGCACCCCCAAAATTTAAAATAGCCAGATTGCACCCCCGAATTCATAAATTCTGGCACTTTGCACCCCCATGACTGATTTTTGAGGGGTATTTAGGTCCGGCTCCTCTCCAAAAAACCATTTTGACGTTTTGCACCACGGACTTCTTTTTTTAGCTATTTGCCCACTGTAATTGATCATTAATGTTTCCAACAGGTTTATTATTAAGAAAAAGCGGCATGATGAGAAACTAACTTTCCATATAAAATTTTCTACTCATTTTTAACAAGCTAACAAAAAAAGAAGTCCGGGGTGCAAAGCGCCAAAGTTCAAATTTGGAGAGGAGCCGGACCTAAATACCCCTCAAAAATTGGTCATGGAGTGCAAAGTGGCAGAATTTATGAATTCAGAGGTGCAATCTGCCAATTTTAAACTTTGAGGGTGCAAAGTGCCAAAACCCGGTAATTAGGGGGTGCAAAGTGCCAAAAGCCATAATATAAGCATCAATTCTAATGATAACCATCTGCAATCCATCGCCTCTAAAGAGCAATACAAAGGATTATAAATGAGAATTCTGACTGGTTGGATTCAAATATCAGTATTAAAAACAATAGTTGAAGCATAATACCACTGGAAGCAGTGCCAGACTCCTTTCAAGTTTCGCCTTCTTCCCCGTACCCCTTTGCTGGCCCGCGACCAAAGTGACCTCCCGAGAACTCATTGGCGGTTTACCCAAATCAAGATGCTCCGGCGCCGATCCGAAATCTGGATTGGGATGAAGAGGGTGACGGCTTTTTTATAGTTTCATCAGTAAATTGTGGAGTTAGAGGGCTATATGGATGGGCAGGAAGAAGGAGAAAGTAGTATCCTCGTCGCCGTCGAAGGGAGAGTCGGAGATGGACGGCCGGCAAAGGATCGGCGGGGAGATAGGAGTCGTAGGTGCCGATTAGGGCTTCGGCAGAGGCAGGAATGGTTGGTGTGTTGCGGGTTTCTTTTCGACCCTACGATGAGATCTGGACACGACCCGATGAAAGTCCCGAGGTCGCCCAACACGACACGGTCACTTTAATTTAACAGCGTGCCAAATCCACATAATTCAATTTTATATAAAATATATTATACTAATATACTAGCATCACCGCACGGCTACACATACACATGCAATTGTTGCTCTTGGCGGCCTTCGCCCGGCTTCGCACATGTTTCGCTCTTACTTGATGTTTCGGGCAGCCTTCGGCCATATAGAAGCGGACTTCCACACAATTCATCAATTCGGCATCACACCCATCACTCGCAGCCCCCCAGAACGTGTATGCAAAATTAAACAACAATCATGGGTCTCAAAGAGGGCTGCGAGTAACATGTACGGCGCCGAGCTGGTGGATTGTGTAAAAGCGGATGTATGGAGGTCGTTCTTTTCGATGGAGGTCGTTGTTTTCGAACATTATTGTTGTTTTCCTTATTAAAGAGATCGTTGTTTCCCAACAATATGGATCACCCGATGGTGGAGATGAAAAAAACCACTTTTTCTTAAAATGAAAAACGGGAATTCACACGACAGTGGCGGCCGTCGCTGTCAACGAGGGCCTGATTCACATTTTTGTGTTGTTTTTATAGTCGTAATGATTCACATTTTTATTCAGCCACATTTTTGTGTTGTTTTTACAGTCGGAAATATTCACATTTTTTATCCAGCCATATTTTTGTATTGTTTTTACAGTCGAAGTTATTCACAGTTTTTAAACAGCCACACTTCTGTTTTACTGTCGCAGTTCTTCATCGTTTTTATCCAGTTACATTTCTGCGATGTTTTTACAGTCTAATTTCTTCACAGTTTTTATCGAGCCACACTTCTGTTTTACAATCGCAGTCCTTCACCGTTTTTATCCAGTTACATTTCTGCGTTGATTTTACAGCCGGATTTCTTCACAGTTTTTATTCAGCCACACTTCTGTTTTATAGTCGCAGTTCTTCACCGTTTTTATCCAGTTACATTTCTGTGTTGTTTTTACAGTCGGATTTCTTCACAGTTTTTATCTGTTGAAAATTGTAAAGTGAAAGTGGGTGAATGGAGCACTTGGACCTATCCGCGCGGACTACGCGGACAGGGTTGTCGGACTGCTAGGTCGGCATGGATGTTGCAGGCGGTTTGTTCTGTAGCGGCCAGGGCGGTCTGTTCGCACGGACTACCTGGACAACAGCTACGGTTAGCCAGGCTGGCTTGTGCTCAGCAGGCAGTTGGATCCCAGGAAGTAACCGGGCGGATAGAAACTCTATCAGCGAAGTCCGGCAAGAAGCAGACTGAAGAACTGAAGCTCGGCAGACCGGTTTGGCAGTTGCCTTGGTCTTGCTCTGGTGCAGCGGCAAGTGGAATCTGCGGAGACCGTCAGTCAGTGCAGACTGATACTGGAGCTCGTCGGGAGAGGCGGACTGAATCCAGTGTCCGCCAGTAAGTGCGGACTGGCCCTTGTGGCCAGTGGTGTGGACTTGGTTGGTTCTAAACCAAGTCCATGTTTAGCTCAGTACGGGTAGATCGTGCAGTGGAGCGCGGACTGCTTCTCAGTCCGCCAAGCTCGGTAGAAGTGTTGTGTGCTTTGGTTGCGAGTTTGCGAGAAGCGGACTGGAGATTGGGTCTGCAACTGTGTGTGGACTGGAGCTGGAGTTCGCTGAGTCCGACAGCTGCCATGCTGGCGTGGCTGTGGACTTGGGATATGCGGACTGGAGCAGTCTGCGGGATATGCGGACTGGATAAGTCTGTGGTATGCGTACTGGAGTCGTCTGTAGGGATATGCAGACTAGAGCTGTCCGCAGTATGTGCGGACTGGATCGGCATATCCGCTGAGTCCGGCTGTTGCCTTGGTGACGAAGTCGTGGGCTCGGGATTGGTGGACTGAAGCTGTGTGTCCGCTGAGTCCGGCAGGTGCCTTGGTGGCGAAGCCGTGGGCTTGGGATTGGCAGACTAAAGCTGTGTGACCGCTGAGTCCGGCAGGTGCCTTGATGGCGAGGCTTTTGGCTCGGGATAAGTGGGTTGGAGTTGTGTCCGCAGATTGGCGGACAGTGTTGCTGCGGAGTCCGGCTGTGGCGGTCCTAGCTTGGCCTTCGGCGACAAGGCGGACTGGTGTTGTTGTCCGGCCTTGGTGATGTCTTGGCGGTTTGGCCTTTGGCGACAAGGCGGACTGGCGATTGTGTCCAACCTTGGAGAAGCTAGGCGGGCTGGCTATCTTGCACAGGTGCGGCAGAGTGGTATGTATCCGCGGACTGCGGAGATGTCTTGCTGCAGGATGTGGCGGTAATCCTATCGGCTAGGGCGGTGACCACACTCATCATAATGCCTATAAATAGGATCCATGTCACATCAAGAATAGGAACCAACCGAAGTAAGTGAATAGTAACTTGAGCCCGCACAAGTTGCTACAGACTGTTTTTTAGTGTCCGCGCGGTTTGGTTGAGTTGACCGGGTTGTGCTGTGCAGGTTGTGTGGATAGCGCTGGAAAGCCAAGACTTGTCTCTAATTGCGATCAGGGACAGTGCGGACTCTGCGGTTAAGCAACAAGCGGAAAACAGTAGGCCGCGGACAACGACCAGACGGTCTTCTCTTTGGCAACTTGGTTCGGGGTTCAATAAGTTGCCTGCTTCAGGCGGACTGTTCTATTTGGCATCGTAGCGTGTGTAGTCTGGCGGCTAGGTGACCTCGCGGTCAGGCGGCTTGCAGATCGGCGGCTAAAGCTAACATTGGAATAAGGGGTAGTCCGCGCGGCTTGGGTTGCGGTCTGGCGACCTGGCGGACTGAGCGGACTCCACAATAGTAGACCGGCGTCTTGGTGGTTGAGTCCGCGGGGCTTGTTTCTCTTGTCTTGTATTTGTAGTTCTCTGCTTTCCTTTGGGTGGTTGGTTGGTTGGTGAAGCATGTCTCGCCATGTATGTCTTTCCTTGTAAAGAGGATTGTTGTTAATCAATAAGACTCTTGTGCTGCATGTGTTGCTGGTTGATTGACTTCAGTTGAGATAACCCCTGCTCACTCTAGGTTCCTGAGAATTTTCCGCATGATCAAGGTGTGATCTTGATAGTCCTGAGAATATTAATACTAATTTGGCGTCAGGCTATCTCGTTGACCACCTGGAGAAAATTCAACATAGTGGTAGTGACGGGTTGTTGAATTTTAACATAGTATCAGAGCCGGACTAAAGTGGATAAGCAGTGATCAACTGAAGTGATTGTTACTCTTTGAAGAGGGAACCGATGGTAGAGCCATGGCAGTGAAAGATGCAAGTTGTCTTGGAATTGATCTCCTTACAAAGTCGAACTTTGATAGGTGGAAGTCTTGTATGGAGAGCTTTCTTCTTGGCGATGACCTTTGGGAGGTTGTATGCGAAGCAGAAAGACAAGAGACTACTGCTGGCAATGCTGAAGAGATGAGAGCTTGGAAGGAGATAAATGCGAAAGCGGAGTCTATTCTCAAGCAGGTGATCTCATCAGAGCTCTTGGACCACATCAGTGGATGTCGGTCAGCTGCGGAGGTTTGGACTTCCCTTGATGGGTTGTTCAGGAAGGAGGTGAAGGTTGCTGCAGAGGATGGTCTTTCTACTTCATATCAGCAAGAGAGGAGTATTTTTTCTAGGCGTGATGGGAAGAGGAAGGAAGGACCAAGGTGCTATAAATGCAAGCAGCATGGTCATCTCAGGAAAGAGTGCAAGGTTGTCTTGCTCTCGGCAAACATAGCTCATGTTGGAGGAAAGGAGAAGAACTTTGTTGGGTGTTCAACAAGTTCTGGTGCTGATCAGATGAAGGTCAGTTATAGTGCAGCTATCTAGCATGAAAGACTGGGGCATGTAGGGATAAACAAGCTGAAAGCAATGGTAGAAAGAAAACTCGTAAGAGGCTTGCCTAGATTGTCATCCTATGGTGATGGTCAGGGGTGTGCGGGATGTCAGCAAAGTGAATCTTATCGCTTTATGGTTGATAAGGCACAATCCAGATGTAAAGCACCTTTGGAGGTTGTCCATTGTGCTCTGGTTGGACCGATCGTCACCTCCAGTCTTGGAGGCAGCAGGTACATGTTAATATTGGTTGATGACTATTCAAGGTATACTTGGGTATACTTCATGAAGAAGAAGTCAAACATGATGCACTTGTTTGTGGAGTTCAAGAACCTTGTGGAAGGACAGCTTGGCCTGCGGATCAAGAAGTTGAGGACAAGCATCAGTGGTGAGTTTGGCTCAACCGAGTTCTCAAACTTTTGCAGTAAGCAAGGGATCCGGAAGGAGCTTTCTTGTGGACATACTTCATAGCAAGGCAGTATTGCAGCTCAGATGATCCGTTGGTTAACAGAGACCTGCAAGTGTTGGCTTCAGAGTAAAGGCGTTCTTAAGGCACTTTGGGCGGAAGGGATGGTCTGTGCTGCTCATGTCATCAATCAGATGCTTCTTAGTTCGATCTATGTGAAGACTCCTTATGAGCTGTTGTTCAGGGCGAAGCCCAGTGTGAAGCACCTACGGGTGTTTGGATCTACCCGATACGTACACACTCTGGTCGCTCTCAAGACGAAGCTTGTCTTTGTTGGGTATGATGAGCAAAGGAGAAGATGGAGGTGTATGGATCCTGCGACGAAGAGACTCATCGTGTCGAGAGACGTTGTCTTCGATGAGTTGATGCCATATTGGGATAGCTCTTATGTGGAGCTAGAGATGAGCATGTCAGATGGTGAGCTGAAGGAGGTTACTACTAAGGTTCAGGTGGAGCTGCCTGAGTCACCAGGAGCTCCAGATTTTTCTAGCTCCGGGGCAAAGACGTCAGGGTCAGGAAGTAGGGGAAGCAATGCTCCAGGTACTTCTGGCTCGAAGGCGGAGGCTTCCGGTTTAGGAAGCAGGGGGAGAGATGTTCTAGGTAGTTCTTGTTCGAGAGCAGAGACTTCTGGTTCAGGTAGCAGGGGGAGCGTTGCTTCAGGTGCTCCTGGTTCCAGTGAGGAGGCGTCTTGTTCAGGAAGCAAGGGGAGCATTGTTCCGGGTTTGCCCGGGAACTGAGCTGGTTCAGGAGCAGCAGAGGTGGCTAGCCATGATCAGGTTCTTCGGAGATCGAAGAGAATTAGTAAGCCACCAGCTTGATATAGTGAAGGGAACACAGCGGGCTTGGTCTCATGTTTCCTTGCTAGCCCTCAGGTCGAGCGAGTACCTTCTGGTTATGATGAACCCACTAGAATCAAGGAGGTGGTTGACACCAAGGCTGAAGATGTGACTTCTCTCAGAGGTAACAAGGCTTGGGCTTTTGTGCCCAAGATAGTTGGTGATACTCCTGTGATGCATAAGTGGAGGTTGAAGCTGAAGAAGAAGGCAGGGGGAAGCATGGATCCTTTTAGGAGATGCTGGAGGGCTCCCTCATGGTCCATGATATGCGGGGTGAGGACTATGTCTTGGACATTTCTTCGTAGATGCTATTGGAGGGATCAGGTGCAAGGTTACAAGAGCTGCTGGAGTTATTCACAACTTCTCACTTCAAGGGGGAGTGTTGAAAATTGTGAAGTGAAAGTGGGTGAATGAAGCACTTGGAACTATCCGCGCGGACTACGCGGACAAGGTTGGTGGACTGCTAGGTCGGCATGGATGTTGCAGACAATTTGTTCTGTAGCGGCCTGGGCGGTCTGTTCGCGTGGACTACGAGGACAGCAGCGGTGGTTAGCAAGGCCGGCTTGTGCTCAGCAGGCAGTTGGATCCCAGGAAGTAACCGGGTGGATATAAACTTTATCCGCGAAGTACGGCAAGAAGCGGACTGAAGAACTGGAGCTCGCCAGACCGGTTTGGCAGTTGCCTTGGTCTTACTCTGGTGCAGCG
Organism: Platanthera guangdongensis; assembly: GCA_039583875.1. Taxonomy (NCBI): domain Eukaryota; kingdom Viridiplantae; phylum Streptophyta; class Magnoliopsida; order Asparagales; family Orchidaceae; genus Platanthera; species Platanthera guangdongensis. The sequence goes on along the minus strand of CM077154.1, from coordinate 131,993,172 downwards.
GCAAGTGAAAGCCGCGGAGACCTCCAGTCAGTGCAGACTGATACTGGAGCTTGTCGGGAGAGGCGGACTGAATCCAGTGTCCGCCAGTAAGTGCGGACTGGTCCTTGTGGCTAGTGGTGTGGACTTGGTTGGTTCTGAACCAAGTCCATGTTTGGCTCAGTCCGTGGAGATCGCGCAGTGGAGCGCAGACTACTTCTCAGTCCGCCAAGCTCGGCAGAAGTGTTGTGTGCCTTGGTTGCGAGTTTGAGAGAATCAGACTGAAGATTGTGTCTGCAACTGTGTGCGGACTGGAGCTGGAGTCCGCTGAGTCCGACAGCTGCCTTGGTGGCATGGCTGTGGACTTGGGATATGCGGACTGGAGCAGTCTGCGGGATATGCAGACTGGAGAAGTCTGTGGTATGCGGACTGGAGTCTTCTGCAGGGATATGCAGACTAGAGCTGTCTGCAGTATGTGCGGACTGGATTGGCGTGTCTGCTGAGTCCGACTATTGCCTTCATGACGAAGTCGTGGGCTCAGGATTGACGGACTGAAGCTGTGTGTCCGCTGAGTCCAGATGGTGCCTTGGTGGCGAAGCCGTGGGCTCGGGATTGGCGGACTGAAGCTGTGTGTCCGCTGAGTCCGGCAGGTGCCTTGATGGCGAGGTTGTTGGCTCGGGATAAGCGGGCTGGAGCTGTGTCTGCGGATTGGCGGACAGTGTTGCTGTGGAGTCCGGCTGTGGCGGTCCTGACTTGGCCCTTCACCAACAAGGCAGACTGGTGTTGTTGTCCGACCTTGGTGATGTCTTGGCGGTTTGGCCTTTGGCGACAAGGCGGACTGGCGATTGTGTCCGACCTTGCAGAAGCTAGGCGGGCTGGCTATCTTGTACAGGTGCAGCGGACTGGTATGTATCCGCGGACTGCGGATATGTCTCGCTCCAGGATGTGGCGGTAATCCTATCGGCTAGGGCGGTGACCACACTCATCATCGTGCCTATAAATAGGACCCATGTCACATCAGGAATAGGAACCAACTGAAGTAAGTGAACATTAACTTGAGCCCGCACAAGTTGTTGTGGACTGCTTTTTGTTGTCTGCGCGGTTTGGTTGAGTTGACCGGGTTGTGCTATGTAGGTTGTGTGAATAGCGCTGGAAAGCAAGGACTTGGCTCTGATTGCGGTCAGGGATAGTGCAGACTCTGCGGTTAAGCAATAGGCAGAAAACAGCAGGTCGCGGACAGCGACCAGACGGTCTTCTCTTTGACAACTTGGTTCGGGGTTCAATAAGTCGTCTGCATCAGGCGGAATGTTCTATTCGGCATCGCAGCGTGTGCGGTGTGCCGGCTAGGCGACCTCGCGGTCAGGCGGCTTGCAGATGGGCGGCTAGAGCTAGCATTGGAAAAAGGGGTAGTCCGCGCGGCTTGGGTTGCGGTCTGGCGACCTGGAGGACTGAGCGGACTCCACAGCAGTAGACCGACGACTTGGTGGTTGAGTCCGCGCGGCTTGTTTCTCTTGTCTTGTATTTGTAGTTCTCTGCTTTCCCTTGGGTGGTTGGTTGGTTGGTGAAGCATGTCTCTCCATATATGTCTCGCCTTGTAAAAAGGATTGTTGTTAATCAATAAGACTCTTGTGTTGCATGTGTTGTTGGTTGATTGATTTCAGTTGAGATAACCCCTGCTCACTCCAGGTTCCAGGGAATTTTCTACATGATCAAGGTGTGATCTTGATAGTCCTGAGAATATTAATATTAATTTGGCGTCAGGCTATCTCGTTGACCACATGGAGAAAATTCAATGTGGTAGTAGTGTCAGGTTGTTGAATTTTAACATTATCCACCCACATTTTTGTTCTATTTTAAAGTCAGTTTTTCCTCCATTTGTTAACCAGTTATGTTTCTGTTGTGTTTTACAGTCGGATTTCATCGCAGATCCTGGGACATGAAATTGTGTTTCACTAATCTGAAATCCGCTAGCTCGTTTTTGTTAAGTATTGTTGTTTGACATGTAGTATAGCTTCCCATGCTGCAAAATTGACAGTGTTGTCTCTAAAAACTTCTGGACGCCTCCAAGATGACAAGCTCACAAAGAGGCACATCTTTCTCATATAGCCACCCATCTCGATTCCCTCTCTCGATGAGTGGCATGTGGTCGTCTATCTCCCTCTCTTTTCATCCACTCACACCGCATGATGCACAATGAGATATATTCTCCACCGTATTGAGATATTCCATACCTCAACGAGAAGACCAAGCTTCATCTTTGAGAATCTATTGACTCAGCATAATCTATCTTAGGCTCTGTTTGGCGCGGCATTTTAGGGGCGGGGTGCCGCTGTTTTTCAAAACGCCGCGCCAAACAATGCTGGAGGGGGACCACGGTGGCATCAGCCACCGCTCAAAAGAGCGGCGGCCCGCGGTTTCTGTTTGTTCCGCGACTCAGAAAACGCAGCAGCGCTGCTGCCTTTTTTTAAAAATATTAAATTAATATTATTAAATAATAAATATATTAAATATTAATTTATATATATTATTAATATTATTATTATAGATTATTATATTAAATATATTAAATATTAAGTTATATAATATATATATAGACAACACTGCAAACGCTGCTCTTCCAAACAGATTCACAGATTTTATCACCACTCTGCAAAACAGCTGATTATTTCACCACTGCTTCCCAGCACTGCTTCTCCAGTCACTGCGCCCGCGCCAAACAGAGCCTTAGTCCGCTATTTTTGTTCGTTCCACTACTCGCTCCATTTCAAGAATAAATGCATTACCCTCGTCACTCTGATGGAGAAATGTTCTTGTTACCTAGACATATTTTTTTTCTTATACCCACTATCCATATTTCATCAAATCCTTCCTCATATCTATCCATCTATATTGTGGGCCAAATGTCAAATCCAACTCTAACATCGTATGGGTTGCCTTAGCCAACATAAAAGAGAATTACAATTCAGACTTATTGGGCTCTGTTAGTAGAAAACCCCCACTATCGCAAAGAATTTGTTATTGATTGAAGTGATTCAATGCATTCGTGTTTATATAACATGACTTGAAAACATTGAAGACGAAAATCTTTTTCGCCTTCTCTAAGCTCTATTTCTTCCAAACCAGCTTAGAAATACGATTTCTATAGCTAGTTCTAAAGGGGGTGCCCAACCAACAAGCTTTCGGGTGTGAGGTTAGATCTACAACGATAACCTTCATTGTTCTCAGTCAACGAACCAGTAGGGACGTCAATCCCAACCACATACAGTTCATGGTCTAACACTCTTCAAAAGGTTTGAAAAGAATAAATCAAACGATATTGTTATGATGAATATGTGCCGGAACCAACCCAAATGCCTATAAAAACTCCTCATATAACGGTGGCCTTAGGCTACGTTTGGGGGGACTTATTTTCACCGGTCAAGCGGTTACGACCGTTATATAAAGCCAGTTTGTCAAGGCTTATGAATCCCAATTTTGAAGAACTCAAGTGAAACCGTTTCAAGCAATGTGATCCCTTAAGAAATATTCCGCCTCTTCCACTCCTCTTCTTCTTTCTTTCTGTTTTAATTTCAGTCAACAGTTTTGTTATTTTCTTCCTCAAAATTCCAACAATAGGTCGCCGATCCTATAATGAGAAAAAACACGTACGAGAAAACAAGAAAAAACATAAAATTAAATTACACACAATAATTATATGGTGAGCTCAACCAACTCGCATAAAAAAGTTAGAGTTTAAACAAATCGCAAAGCGAGTTCATTAATACAATAGAAAAACACGAACAATAAATGAAAGCAAATCTATAGTAGGAAGGTTATGCGGGTTGTGGGCATGGCGAGTCATGTAGCCTAGATAGTTGGCTATTTGAAGGATCTTCATTGTTTACGTTAGGTACTGCCCCCCATGGTGGACGAGCTCTAACACTTGTGAATGTTCTTTTGTCGTTTCATTATGTCGCTAAAGTAGGCCACCAGTCGATCAACCTGAAGCTATAGCTCGCTGAGAAGGACCCCGGATGATCAATCTCGTAGTAGCACTCCTGCATCGCCAACAGATGAAGCTCTAATCCCTCAACCATTGTCATCTGCCCTATTCGTGCGGAAAATGCACTCCACGAGCTCACACTCTGTTGAGAGAGGGAAATGGGGGAAACTGAGCGTGGTCGTGTACTTTGCGGTTGACACGGACGAGCTGGAGAGAATAGTAAGGGATTCGACGAGCGGCTACGCTAGGCTTCCTGCAACTGTAACTCGATGTTACGGGTGATTTTATAGTTAACTTGGAAAAATATTACACAAGAAAAGTATGTACTAGGAGGAGCTCAGAACGAGCTGGGGCAGAAGAAGTGAGTTCGTGACAAGCAGATGTCGAATCCCAAATCCTTTACTCAGTGCTATGTACCCGCATTTATCCTAGAATGTCCTGCTCGAATGGGCATATAGTAAAAAAGGATGAGTTGCTTAGTTACAGAAGAACCAAGCAGGGGTGAGGGGTTACACGACGTGCAAATAACCTAAAAATCTAATAGTGCGAACACGACATGAGTATCCACACGAGCCCAGGTATAGAAAACCGCACTTATAAAAAACGACTAAACCAGTTGCACGACGAAGCAGTCTCTAGAGACTGATTGCCCGGACTATAGAGGAAGAAACCAATTGTCCTATGGGGCTTGGGCTCTCGAGATAGGCGGTCAAGGCAGCTTTGTCTGCATATGACGCAGAGGTCGGCACTTGCTTGCTTGGAGAGTGCTAGAGCCTAGGGTCGTGCAGACTCCCGACAAAGAGCACCCAAGTCGCTGAGAAACTAGGTCGAGCAAATTCTGGAAGAGCGACCGCCAACCTATCGAGGGATGACGGAGCTTCATATCTTGCTAATCAACAAAAAGTTTGGACGGGCTCCAAAGGCTGGCCATAGAATTTCAGGTAAACACGAACCTCGACAACGGTAAGGTAGCTCATGAGACAGGACAACTCAATAACACGCACCTTGGTTTCCAATGCATGATTGTCTCTTGTACTTCCAAGCTACAACTGCTCCTCCTAGTATGAAAATAAATCCACAAATTGGCTTGCTCTCGCTTTTTTATCATCATGATGCATCAGAATATCCTTCCAGAACTGGAGGATGACTGTACAACCCCATATCCGGCCGAGAGGGACCCTCCCCAAGTGGCGGACTTGGGGCGCGCTATGAGCGACGTTTTGGTATAGCCCCGTTCGAGGATGTGCGGGTGCTCGTGCGTGCGTGCGAAACTTTATGCTTCATATATAGCATATATATGTATATATATATATATATATGTATATATATATATATGTATATATATATACACACGCCTACACGGAGGAGATAAGGGGAGAAGAGGGGGACAACAAATGGACATAGAGTAAAACGAAAAAGAATTAAAAAGGGGGGATGGCATCAGGAAAAAGGGAAAGGGGATCGGGATTTAAAAAGTCCCTTGCTAGGGTTCGGCCAGAGGGGAAGGAGACAGCCGCGCCCCTCCTCTTCTCCTCTCCCGTCGACCAACAGCAGCCCAACCCCGGCCGCCTTCCTCTCTTTGGGCTTTGAAGAACAGCAGCAACACCCCCCCCCCCCCCCCCGCTCTCTCTCTTTCGGCTTTGAAGAACAGCAGGAAAACCCACCCCCCCCCCTCTCTCTCTCTCTCTTTCGGCTTTGAAGAACAGCAGCAACACCCGCCCCCTCTCTCTCTCACTTTCAGCCTTGAGCAACAACAGCAACACCCGCCCCCCTCTCTCTCTTCGTTGCCGCCGCCTAGGGCAAAACAAGGCCGGCGAGGATCTCCTCTCCCGGCGCCGCCTACAGCAAGGCCTGACGGGAGCTCCTCTTCCGGCGCCGCCTACAGCAAGGCCGGCCGGGAGCTCCTCTCTCGGCGTCGCCTACAGCTAGGTCGACCGGGAGCTCCTCTCCCGGCGCCGTTTGGAGCTAGGCCAGTCGGGATCAGCTTCCCCGACGCCGCCTGAAGACGTGGAGGCCGGGATCGACTTCCTCGGTATTACTTGGAGTACGATCGGCCATGGAGAGGCTCGACCATGGAGGGGAAAAATCATTCGGAGCTTTTAACTCTCCCACGGTGGTCGGATCCGAGCATGAACAACCACTACGGATGCTAGACGTGGAGCCTCGGGCAATGAGCGCGGTTGCGGCCCCGCCAAACACGCGTCAAGGGTAACGAAATTTCTGCTTGGGCAGGTGAAGCCCTCAGTTTCCATATTTGCATGGAAGCCCCTCTCCACCAAAGGGTGGAGGAAGGGAGCTCTCCGACGGGTTGACGTGTACGTCCCCGCAATTAACTGTGTTAGCACCCGGAAGCGTGAGTACGGGTTTAGGCATGCTGTGTGAAGCCCATCCGGACGTGTGAGCCGGATTGGTGATGTTCTGGGGTTCCCGGAGAAGACTCCGAGGAAGTTGTATATTTTCCATTTGCAGGGAATGCGCACCATAGCCCCGAAAAAGGGGTATGTGCAATATGTTCGGCCAGCTTATGTTAACCAACTGGCGTTTAGCTGACCGCCGCTTGTCGAGACGTTGGCGTACAGGTGTTGCAGTATCAGGCGGGGAGTAGCGGGCTTAAGCCCAAGCTTGTGCCGGCCCTCGAAGGCCTTTTTTGTTTATATTGCCGGCCTGCGTGCCGAAGTATGGAATTCATATTCCTGTAATATTCTTTTAATATCTGTGATGCTCTGAGGATGTGTAGCTTTCTTCCTCGTTTTAGGCGGGCGGTGTTCTCGTGAACCACTCGCCCCGTGGGGGCCCCGAGGTATAGTTGCCGGGAAGCCCCTCATGGCCTGTTGACAGCCAGTCAGAATAGCGGAATTACGCTGTTAGTGGCCCAGTTTGGGCAGCGTGTCGTGGCATTGCTCGGCGAGTTTGCGCCATTAGTAGAGCGGGTGAGGAGCATTTTGTGTAGACCCAAGGAGACACATCTGGATAGGAGAGAGTTGGTCTTGAGACCCTCCTTAGATGTTCCGGTCGGCCGAGAGTGCCCTCCGAAGGTATCTTAGCTCAGCCTTTGGCTTGGGAGGGGAAGAGTTTGTTAGTCTTCCGGATATGCGGTGGGTCCTCCAAGCTGAGACCTTGGGTCTGTCCCTTGTGTTCCTAATCTTGTGCCTAGATCGTTCGCTTGAGGGTAGTAGGTGCGCTGTCACCCCTCTCTCTTTTCATCCACTCACACCGCATGATGCACAATGAGATATATTCTCTACCGTATTGAGATACTCCATACCTCAACGAGAAGCCGAAGCTTCATCTTTGAGAATCTAACGACTCAGTGGAATCTATCTTAGTCCGCTATTTTTGTTTGTTCCACTATTTCTCGCTCCATTTCAAGAATAAATGCATTACCCTCGTCACTCTGATAGAGAAATGTTCTAGTTACCTAGACATTATTTTTCTTATACCCACTATCCATATTTCATCAAATCCTTCCTCGATCTATCCATTTATATCGTGGGCCAAATGTCAAATCCAACTCTAACATCGTATGTGTTGCCTTAGCCAACATAAAAGAGAATTACAATTCAGACTTATGGGGCTCTGTTAGTAGAAAACCCCCACTATCGCAAAGAATTTGTTATTTATTGAAGTGATTCAATGCATTCGTGTTTATATAACATGACTTGAAAACATTGAAGACGAAAATCTTTTTCGCCTTCTCTAAGCTCTATTTCTTCCAAACCAGCTTAGAAATACGATTTCTATAGCTAGTTCTAAAGGGGGTGCCCAACCAACAAGCTTTCGGGTGTGAGGTTAGATCTACAACGATAACCTTCGTTGTTCTCAGTCATCGAACCAGTAGGGACCTCAATCCCAACCACATACAGTTCGTGGTCTAACACTCTTCAAAAGGTTTGAAAAGAATAAATCAAACGACATTGTTGTGATGAATATGTGCCGGAACCAACCCAAATGTCTATAAAAACTCCTCATATAATGGTAGCCTTAGGTTGCATTTGGAGGGACTTATTTTCACCGGTCAAGCGGTTACGACCGCTATATAAAGCCATTTTGTCAAGGCTTATGAATCCCAATTTTGAAGAACTCAAGTGAAACCGTTTCAAGCAATGTGATCCCTTAAGAAATTTTCCGCCTCTTCCGCTCCCCCTCTTCTTCTTTCTTTCTGTTTTAATTTCAGCCAGCAGTTTTGTTATTTTCTTCCTCAAAATTCCAACAATAGGTCGCCGATCCTATAATGAGAAAAACACGGACGAGAAAACAAGAAAAAACATAAAATTAAATTACACACAATAATTATATGGTGAGCTCAACCAACTCGCATAAAAAAGTTAGAGTTTAAACAAATCGCAAAGCGAGTTCATTAATACAATAGAAAAACACGAACAATAAATGAAAGCAAATCTATAGTAGGGAGGTTATGCGGGTTGTGGGCATGGCCAGTCATGTAGCCTAGATAGTTGGCTATTTGAAGGATCTTCATTGTTTACGTTAGGTACTGCCCCCCATGGTGGACGAGCTCTAACACTTGTGAATGTTCTATTGTCGTTTCATTATGTCGCTAAAGTAGGCCACCAATCGATCAACCTGAAGCTATAGCTCGCCGAGAAGGACCCCCGGATGATCAATCTCGTAGTAGCACTCCTGCATCGCCAACAGATGAAGCTCTAATCCCTCAACCATTGTCATCTGCCCTATTCGTGCGGAAAATGCACTCCACGAGCTCACACTCTGTTGAGAGGAGGAAATGGGGGAAACTGAGAGTGGTCGTGTACCTTGCGGTTGACACGGACGAGCTGGAGAGAATAGTAAGGGATTCGACGAGCGGCTACGCTAGGCTTCCTGCAACTGTAACTCGATGTTACGGGTGATTTTATAGTTAACTTGGAAAAATATTACACAAGAAAAGTATGTACTAGGAGGAGCTCACAACGAGCTGGAAGGGCAGAAGAAGTGAGTTCATGACAAGCAGATGTCGAATCCCAAATCCTTTACTCAGTGCTATGTACCCGCATTTATACTAGTAGGTCCTGCTCGAATGGGCATGTAGTAAAAAAGGATGAGTTGCTTAGTTACAGAAGAACCAAGCAGGGGTGAGGGGTTACACGACGTGCAAATAACCTAAAAATCTAATAGTGCAAACACGACATGAGTATCCACACGAGCCCAGGTATAGAAAACCACACTTATAAAAAAACACTAAACCAGTTGCACGACGAAGCAGTCTCTAGAGACCTATTGCTCGGACTATAGAGGAAGAAACCAATTGTCATATGGGGCTTGGGCTCTCGAGATAGGCGGTCAAGGCAGCTTTGTCTGCATATGACGCAGAGGTCTGCACTTGCTTGCTTGGAGAGTGCTAGAGCCTAGGGTCGTGCGGACTCCCGACAAAGAGCACCCAAGTCGCTGAGAAACTAGGTCGAGCAAACTCTGGAAGAGCGACCGCCAACCTCTCGAGGGATGACAGAGCTTCATATCTTGCTAATCCACAAAAAGTTTGGACGGGCTCCAAAGGCTATCCATAGAATTTCAGGTAAACACGAACCTCGACAACGGTAAGGTAGCTCATGAGACAGGACAACTCGATAACACGCACCTTGGTTTCCAATGCATGATTGTCTCTTGTACTTCCAAGCTACAACTGCTCCTCCTAGTATGAAAATAAATCTACAAATGGCTTGCTGTCGCTTTTTTAGCATCATGATGCATCAGAATATCCTTCCAGAACTGAAGGATGACTTTACAACCCCATATCTGGCCGAGCGGGACCCTCCCCAAGTGGCGGACTTGGGGCGCGCTATGAGCGACGTTTTGGTATAGCCCCGTTCGAGGATGTGCGGGTGCTCGTGCGTGCGTGCGAAACTTTATGCTTCATATATAGCATATATATATGTATATATATATAGATGTTTATATATATATATGTATATATATATATACACACGCCTACACGGAGGAGATAAGGGGAGAAGAGGGGGACAGCAAATGGACAGAGAGAAAAACGAAAAAGAATTAAAAGGGGGGGATGGCATCAGGAAAAAGGGAAAGGGGATCGGGATTTAAAAAGTCCCCTGCTAGGGTTCGGCCAGAGGGGAAGGAGACAGCCGCGCCCCTCCTCTTCTCCTCTCCCGTCGACCAACAGCAGCCCAACCCCGGCCGCCTTCCTCTCTTTCGACTTTGAAGAACAGCAGCAACACCCCCCACCCCGCGCTCTCTCTTTCGGCTTTGAAGAACAGCAGCAACACCCGCCCCCCCCTCTCTCTCACTTTCAGCCTTGAGCAACAACAGCAACACCCGCCCCCTCTCTCTCTCTTCGTTGCCGCCGCCTAGGGCAAAACAAGGCCGGCGGGGAGCTCCTCTCCCGGCGCCGCCTAAAACAAGGCCTGACGGGAGCTCCTCTTCCGGCGCCGCCTACAGCAAGGCCGGCCGGGAGCTCCTCTCCCGGCGCTGCCTACAGCTAGGTCGACCGGGAGCTCCTCTCCCGGCGCCGTTTGGAGCTAGGCCAGTTTGGATCAGCTTCCCCGACGCCGCCTGAAGACGTGGAGGTCGGGATCGACTTCCTCGGTATTACTTGGAGTACGATCGGCCATGGAGAGGCTCGACCATGGAGGGGAAAAATCATTCGGAGCTTTTAACTCTCCCACGGTGGTCGGATCCGAGCATGAACAACCACTACGGACGCTAGACGTGGAGCCTCGGGCAATGAGCGCGGTTGCGACCCCGCCAAACACGCGTCAAGGGTAACGAAATTTCTGCTTGGGCAGGTGAAGCCCTCAGTTTCCATATTTGCATGGAAGCCCCTCTCCACCAACGGGTGGAGGAAGGCAGCTCTCCGACGGGTTGACGTGTACGTCCCCGCAATTAACTGTGTTAGCACCCGGAAGCGTGAGTACGGGTTTAGACATGCTGTGTGAAGCCCATCCGGACGTGTGGGCCGGATTGGTGATGTTCTGGGTTCCCGGAGAAGACTCCGAGGAAGTTGTATATTTTCCATTTGCAGGGAATGCGCACCATAGCCCCGAAAAAGGGGTATGTGCAATATGTTCGGCCATCTTATGTTAACCAACTGGCGTTTAGCTGACCGCCGCTTGTCGAGACGTTAGCGTACATGTGTTGCAGTATCAGGCGGGGAGTAGCAGGCTTATGCCCAAGCTTTTGCCGACACTCGAAGGCCTTTTTTGTTTATATTGCCGGTCTGCGTGCCGAAGTATGGAATTCATATTCCTGTAATATTCTTTTAATATCTGTGATGCTCTGAGGATGTGTAGCTTTCTTCCTCGATTTAGGCGGGCGGTGTTCTCGTGAACCACTCGCCCTGTGGGGGCCCCGAGGTATAGTTGTCGGAATCTCCTCATGGCCTGTTGACAGCCAGTCAGAATAGCAGAATTACGCTATTAGTGGCCTAGTTTGGGCAGCGTGTCGTGGCATTGCTCGACGAGTTTGCGCCATTAGTAGAGCGGGTGAGGAGCATTTTGTGTAGACCCAAGGAGACACATCTGGATAGGAGAGAGTTGGTCTTGAGACCCTCCTTAGATGTTCCGGTCGGCCGAGAGTGCCCTCCGAAGGTGTCTTAGCTCAGCCTTTGGCTTGGGAGGGGAAGAGTTTGTTAGTCTTCCGGGTATGCGGTGGGTCCTCCAAGCTGAGACCTTGGGTCTGTCCCTTGTGTTCCTAATCTTGTGCCTAGATCGTTCACTTGAGGGTAGTAGGTGCGCGGTCACCCCTCTTTTGGGACCCCGAACTCCACAGAAGTCATTTTTGGCTTCAATAGTATGGTGCGGTGAGCGTGGAGCATTTTGAGGAGATAAGGGGAGAAGAGGGGGACAGCAAATGGACAAAGAGAAAAATGAAAAAGAATTAAAAAGGGGGGATGGCATCAGGAAAAAGGGAAAGGGGATCGGGATTTAAAAAGTCCCCTACTAGGGTTCGGCCAGAGGGGAAGGAGACAGCCGCGCCCCTCCTCTTCTCCTCTCCCGTCGACCAACAGCAGCCCAACCCCGGCCGCCTTCCTCTCTTTTGGCTTTGAAGAACAGCAGCAACACCCCCCCCCCCCCCCGCTCTCTCTCTTTCGGCTTTGAAGAACAGCAGGAAAACCCACCCCCCCCTCTCTCTCTCTCTCTTTCGGCTTTGAAGAACAGCAGCAACACCCGCCCCCCTCTCTCTCTCACTTTCAGCCTTGAGCAACAACAGCAACACCCGCCCCCCTCTCTCTCTTCGTTGCCGCCGCCTAGGGCAAAACAAGGCCGGCGAGGATCTCCTCTCCCGGCGCCGCCTACAGCAAGGCCTGACGGGAGCTCCTCTTCCGGCGCCGCCTACAGCAAGGCCGGCCGGGAGCTCCTCTCTCGGCGTCGCCTACAGCTAGGTCGACCGGGAGCTCCTCTCCCGGCGCCGTTTGGAGCTAGGCCAGTCGGGATCAGCTTCCCCGACGCCGCCTGAAGACGTGGAGGCCGGGATCGACTTCCTCGGTATTACTTGGAGTACGATCGGCCATGGAGAGGCTCGACCATGGAGGGGAAAAATCATTCGGAGCTTTTAACTCTCCCACGGTGGTCGGATCCGAGCATGAACAACCACTACGGATGCTAGACGTGGAGCCTCGGGCAATGAGCGCGGTTGCGGCCCCGCCAAACACGCGTCAAGGGTAACGAAATTTCTGCTTGGGCAGGTGAAGCCCTCAGTTTCCATATTTGCATGGAAGCCCCTCTCCACCAACGGGTGGAGGAAGGGAGCTCTCCGACGGGTTGACGTGTACGTCCCCGCAATTAACTGTGTTAGCACCCGGAAGCGTGAGTACGGGTTTAGGCATGCTGTGTGAAGCCCATCCGGACGTGTGAGCCGGATTGGTGATGTTCTGGGGTTCCCGGAGAAGACTCCGAGGAAGTTGTATATTTTCCATTTGCAGGGAATGCGCACCATAGCCCCGAAAAAGGGGTATGTGCAATATGTTCGGCCAGCTTATGTTAACCAACTGGCGTTTAGCTGACCGCCGCTTGTCGAGACGTTGGCGTACAGGTGTTGCAGTATCAGGCGGGGAGTAGCGGGCTTAAGCCCAAGCTTGTGCCGGCCCTCGAAGGCCTTTTTTGTTTATATTGCCGGCCTGCGTGCCGAAGTATGGAATTCATATTCCTGTAATATTCTTTTAATATCTGTGATGCTCTGAGGATGTGTAGCTTTCTTCCTCGTTTTAGGCGGGCGGTGTTCTCGTGAACCACTCGCCCCGTGGGGGCCCCGAGGTATAGTTGCCGGGAAGCCCCTCATGGCCTGTTGACAGCCAGTCAGAATAGCGGAATTACGCTGTTAGTGGCCCAGTTTGGGCAGCGTGTCGTGGCATTGCTCGGCGAGTTTGCGCCATTAGTAGAGCGGGTGAGGAGCATTTTGTGTAGACCCAAGGAGACACATCTGGATAGGAGAGAGTTGGTCTTGAGACCCTCCTTAGATGTTCCGGTCGGCCGAGAGTGCCCTCCGAAGGTATCTTAGCTCAGCCTTTGGCTTGGGAGGGGAAGAGTTTGTTAGTCTTCCGGATATGCGGTGGGTCCTCCAAGCTGAGACCTTGGGTCTGTCCCTTGTGTTCCTAATCTTGTGCCTAGATCGTTCGCTTGAGGGTAGTAGGTGCGCTGTCACCCCTCTCTCTTTTCATCCACTCACACCGCATGATGCACAATGAGATATATTCTCTACCGTATTGAGATACTCCATACCTCAACGAGAAGCCGAAGCTTCATCTTTGAGAATCTAACGACTCAGTGGAATCTATCTTAGTCCGCTATTTTTGTTTGTTCCACTATTTCTCGCTCCATTTCAAGAATAAATGCATTACCCTCGTCACTCTGATAGAGAAATGTTCTAGTTACCTAGACATTATTTTTCTTATACCCACTATCCATATTTCATCAAATCCTTCCTCGATCTATCCATTTATATCGTGGGCCAAATGTCAAATCCAACTCTAACATCGTATGTGTTGCCTTAGCCAACATAAAAGAGAATTACAATTCAGACTTATGGGGCTCTGTTAGTAGAAAACCCCCACTATCGCAAAGAATTTGTTATTTATTGAAGTGATTCAATGCATTCGTGTTTATATAACATGACTTGAAAACATTGAAGACGAAAATCTTTTTCGCCTTCTCTAAGCTCTATTTCTTCCAAACCAGCTTAGAAATACGATTTCTATAGCTAGTTCTAAAGGGGGTGCCCAACCAACAAGCTTTCGGGTGTGAGGTTAGATCTACAACGATAACCTTCGTTGTTCTCAGTCATCGAACCAGTAGGGACCTCAATCCCAACCACATACAGTTCGTGGTCTAACACTCTTCAAAAGGTTTGAAAAGAATAAATCAAACGACATTGTTGTGATGAATATGTGCCGGAACCAACCCAAATGTCTATAAAAACTCCTCATATAATGGTAGCCTTAGGTTGCATTTGGAGGGACTTATTTTCACCGGTCAAGCGGTTACGACCGCTATATAAAGCCATTTTGTCAAGGCTTATGAATCCCAATTTTGAAGAACTCAAGTGAAACAGTTTCAAGCAATGTGATCCCTTAAGAAATTTTCCGCCTCTTCCGCTCCCCCTCTTCTTCTTTCTTTCTGTTTTAATTTCAGTCAGCAGTTTTGTTATTTTCTTCCTCAAAATTCCAACAATAGGTCGCCGATCCTATAATGAGAAAAACACGGACGAGAAAACAAGAAAAAACATACAATTAAATTACACACAATAATTATATGGTGAGCTCAACCAACTCGCATAAAAAAGTTAGAGTTTAAACAAATCGCAAAGCGAGTTCATTAATACAATAGAAAAAACACGAACAATAAATGAAAGCAAATCTATAGTAGGGAGGTTATGCGGGTTGTGGGCATGGCCAGTCATGTAGCCTAGATGGCTATTTGAAGGATCTTCATTGTTTACGTTAGGTACTGCCCCCCATGGTGGACGAGCTCTAACACTTGTGAATGTTCTATTGTCGTTTCATTATGTCGCTAAAGTAGGCCACCAATCGATCAACCTGAAGCTATAGCTCGCTGAGAAGGACCCCCGGATGATCAATCTCGTAATAGCACTCCTGCATCGCCAACAGATGAAGCTCTAATCCCTCAACCATTGTCATCTGCCCTATTCGTGCGGAAAATGCACTCCACGAGCTCACACTCTGTTGAGAGGGGGAAATGGGGGAAACTGAGCGTGGTCGTGTACCTTGCGGTTGACACGGACGAGCTGGAGAGAATAGTAAGGGATTCGACGAGCGGCTACGCTAGGCTTCTTGCAACTGTAACTCGATGTTACGGGTGATTTTATAGTTAACTTGGAAAAATATTACACAAGAAAAGTATGTACTAGGAGGAGCTCAGAACGAGCTGGAAGGGCAGAAGAAGTGAGTTCATGACAAGCAGATGTCGAATCCCAAATCCTTTACTCAGTGCTATGTACCCGCATTTATACTAGTAGGTCCTGCTCGAATGGGCATGTAGTAAAAAAGGATGAGTTGCTTAGTTACAGAAGAACCTAGCAGGGGTGAGGGGTTACACGATGTGCAAATAGCCTAAAAATCTAATAGTGCAAACACGACATGAGTATCCACACGAGCCCAGGTATAGAAAACCACACTTATAAAAAAACACTAAACCAGTTGCACGACGAAGCAGTCTCTAGAGACCTATTGCTCGGACTATAGAGGAAGAAACCAATTGTCATATGGGGCTTGGGCTCTCGAGATAGGCGGTCAAGGCAGCTTTGTCTGCATATGACGCAGAGGTCTGCACTTGCTTGCTTGGAGAGTGCTAGAGCCTAGGGTCGTGCGGACTCCCGACAAAGAGCACCCAAGTCGCTGAGAAACTAGGTCGAGCAAACTCTGGAAGAGCGACCGCCAACCTCTCGAGGGATGACAGAGCTTCATATCTTGCTAATCCACAAAAAGTTTGGACGGGCTCCAAAGGCTATCCATAGAATTTCAGGTAAACACGAACCTCGACAACGGTAAGGTAGCTCATGAGACAGGACAACTCGATAACACGCACCTTGGTTTCCAATGCATGATTGTCTCTTGTACTTCCAAGCTACAACTGCTCCTCCTAGTATGAAAATAAATCTACAAATTGGCTTGCTGTCGCTTTTTTAGCATCATGATGCATCAGAATATCCTTCCAGAACTGAAGGATGACTTTACAACCCCATATCTGGCCGAGCGGGACCCTCCCCAAGTGGCGGACTTGGGGCGCGCTATGAGCGACGTTTTGGTATAGCCCCGTTCGAGGATGTGCGGGTGCTCGTGCGTGCGTGCGAAACTTTATGCTTCATATATAGCATATATATATGTATATATATATAGATGTTTATATATATATATGTATATATATATATACACACGCCTACACGGAGGAGATAAGGGGAGAAGAGGGGGACAGCAAATGGACAGAGAGAAAAACGAAAAAGAATTAAAAGGGGGGGATGGCATCAGGAAAAAGGGAAAGGGGATCGGGATTTAAAAAGTCCCCTGCTAGGGTTCGGCCAGAGGGGAAGGAGACAGCCGCGCCCCTCCTCTTCTCCTCTCCCGTCGACCAACAGCAGCCCAACCCCGGCCGCCTTCCTCTCTTTCGACTTTGAAGAACAGCAGCAACACCCCCCCACCCCGCTCTCTCTCTTTCGGCTTTGAAGAACAGCAGCAACACCCGCCCCCCCCTCTCTCTCACTTTCAGCCTTGAGCAACAACAGCAACACCCGCCCCCTCTCTCTCTCTTCGTTGCCGCCGCCTAGGGCAAAACAAGGCCGGCGGGGAGCTCCTCTCCCGGCGCCGCCTAAAACAAGGCCTGACGGGAGCTCCTCTTCCGGCGCCGCCTACAGCAAGGCCGGCCGGGAGCTCCTCTCCCGGCGCTGCCTACAGCTAGGTCGACCGGGAGCTCCTCTCCCGGCGCCGTTTGGAGCTAGGCCAGTTTGGATCAGCTTCCCCGACGCCGCCTGAAGACGTGGAGGTCGGGATCGACTTCCTCGGTATTACTTGGAGTACGATCGGCCATGGAGAGGCTCGACCATGGAGGGGAAAAATCATTCGGAGCTTTTAACTCTCCCACGGTGGTCGGATCCGAGCATGAACAACCACTACGGACGCTAGACGTGGAGCCTCGGGCAATGAGCGCGGTTGCGGCCCCGCCAAACACGCGTCAAGGGTAACGAAATTTCTGCTTGGGCAGGTGAAGCCCTCAGTTTCCATATTTGCATGGAAGCCCCTCTCCACCAACGGGTGGAGGAAGGCAGCTCTCCGACGGGTTGACGTGTACGTCCCCGCAATTAACTGTGTTAGCACCCGGAAGCGTGAGTACGGGTTTAGACATGCTGTGTGAAGCCCATCCGGACGTGTGGGCCGGATTGGTGATGTTCTGGGGTTCCCGGAGAAGACTCCGAGGAAGTTGTATATTTTCCATTTGCAGGGAATGCGCACCATAGCCCCGAAAAAGGGGTATGTGCAATATGTTCGGCCATCTTATGTTAACCAACTGGCGTTTAACTGACCGCCGCTTGTCGAGACGTTAGCGTACATGTGTTGCAGTATCAGGCGGGGAGTAGCAGGCTTATGCCCAAGCTTTTGCCGACACTCGAAGGCCTTTTTTGTTTATATTGCCGGTCTGCGTGCCGAAGTATGGAATTCATATTCCTGTAATATTCTTTTAATATCTGTGATGCTCTGAGGATGTGTAGCTTTCTTCCTCGATTTAGGCGGGCGGTGTTCTCGTGAACCACTCGCCCTGTGGGGGCCCCGAGGTATAGTTGTCGGAATCTCCTCATGGCCTGTTGACAGCCAGTCAGAATAGCAGAATTACGCTATTAGTGGCCTAGTTTGGGCAGCGTGTCGTGGCATTGCTCGACGAGTTTGCGCCATTAGTAGAGCGGGTGAGGAGCATTTTGTGTAGACCCAAGGAGACACATCTGGATAGGAGAGAGTTGGTCTTGAGACCCTCCTTAGATGTTCCGGTCGGCCGAGAGTGCCCTCCGAAGGTGTCTTAGCTCAGCCTTTGGCTTGGGAGGGGAAGAGTTTGTTAGTCTTCCGGGTATGCGGTGGGTCCTCCAAGCTGAGACCTTGGGTCTGTCCCTTGTGTTCCTAATCTTGTGCCTAGATCGTTCACTTGAGGGTAGTAGGTGCGCGGTCACCCCTCTTTTGGGACCCCGAACTCCACAGAAGTCATTTTTGGCTTCAATAGTATGGTGCGGTGAGCGTGGAGCATTTTGAGGAGATAAGGGGAGAAGAGGGGGACAACAAATGGACAGAGAGAAAAATGAAAAAGAATTAAAAAGGGGGGATGGCATCAGGAAAAAGGGAAAGGGGATCGGGATTTAAAAAGTCCCCTACTAGGGTTCGGCCAGAGGGGAAGGAGACAGCCGCGCCCCTCCTCTTCTCCTCTCCCATCGACCAACAACAGCCAAACCCCGACCGCCTTCCTCTCTTTCGGCTTTGAAGAACAGCAGCAACATCCCCCTCTCTCTCTCTTTCGGCTTTGAAGAACAGCAGCAACACCCGCCCTCCCTCTCTCTCTCTCTTTCGGCATTAAAGAACAGCAGCAACACCCCCCCCCCCTCTCTCTCTCTCTTTCGGCTTGGAAGAACAGCAGCAACACCCCCCCTCTCTCTCTTTCGGCTTTGAAGAACAGCAGCAACACCCCCCCCCCCACTCTCTCACTTTCAGCCTTGAGCAACAACAGCAACACCCGCCCCTCTCTCTCTCTTCGTTGTCGCAGCCTAGGGCAAAACAAGGCCGACCGGGAGCTACTCTCCCGGCGCCGCCTACAGCAAGGCCGGCCGGGAGCTCCTCTTCTGGCGCCGCCTACAGCAAGGCCGGCCAGGAGCTCCTCTCCCGGCGCCGCCTACAGCTAGGTCGACCGGGAGCTCCTCTCTCGGCGCCGTTTGGAGCTAGGCCAGTCGGGATCAGCTTCCCCGACGCCGCCTGAAGACGTGGAGGCCGGGATCGACTTCCTCGGTATTACTTGGAGTACGATCGGCCATGAAGAGGCTCGGCCATGGAGGGAAAAATCATTCGGAGCTTTTAACTCTCCCACGGTGGTCAGATCCGAGCATGAACAACCACTACGGACGCTAGACGTGGAGCCACGGGCAATGAGCGCGGTTGCGGCCCCGCCAAACACGCGTCAAGGGTAATGAAATTTCTGCTTGGGCAGGTGAAGCCCTCAGTTTCCATATTTGCATGGAAGCCCCTCTCCACCAACGGGTGGAGGAAGGGAGCTCTCCGACGGGTTGACGTGTACGTCCCCGCAATTAACTGTGTTAGCACCCGGAAGCGTGAGTACGGGTTTAGGTATGCTGTGTGAAGCTCATCCGGACGTGTGAGCCGGATTGGTGATGTTCTGGGGTTCCCGGAGAAGACTCTGAGGAAGTTGTATATTTTCCATTTGCAGGGAATGCGCACCATAGCCCCGAAAAAGGGGTATGTGCAATATGTTCGGCCATCTTATGTTAACCAACTGGCGTTTAGCTGACCGCCGCTTGTCGAGACGTTGGCGTACAGGTGTTGTAGTATCAGGCGGGGAGTAGCGGGATTAAGCCCAAGCTTGTGCCGGCCCTCGAAGGCCTTTTTTGTTTATATTACCGGCCTGCGTGCCGAAGTATGGAATTCATATTCCTATAATATTCTTTTAATATCTGTGATGCTCTGAGGATGTGTAGCTTTCTTCCTCGTTTTAGGCGGGCGGTGTTCTCGTGAACCACTCGCCCCGTGGGGGCCCCGAGGTATAGTTGCCGGGAAGCCCCTCATGGCCTGTTGACAGCCGGTCAGAATAGCGGAATTACGCTGTTAGTGGCCCAGTTTGGGCAGCGTGTCATGGCATTGCTCGACGAGTTTGCGCCATTAGGAGAGCGGGTGAGGAGCATTTTTTGTAGACCCAAGGAGACACATCTGGATAGGAGAGAGTTGGTCTTGAGACCCTCCTTATATGTTCCGATCGGCCGAGAGTGCCCTCCGAAGGTGTCTTAGCTCAGCCTTTGGCTTGGGAGGGGAAGAGTTTGTTAGTCTTTCGGGTATGCGGTGGGTCCTCCACGCTGAGACCTTGGGTCTGTCCCTTGTGTTCCTAATCTTGTGCCTAGATCGTTCGCTTGAGGGTAGTAGGTGCGCGGTCACCCCTCTTTTGGGACCCCGAACTCCACAGAAGCCATTTTTGGCTTCAACAATGACCATTAAAATATAAAACATACTTTTGGTTGTCCTTTAAGTATCTCATCAGCCTATCAAGCACATTCCAATGGCCTTGGCCAGAATTACTAGTGAATCTACTTAACATATCTACCGTAAAGGCTATGTCAGATCTAGTGCAGACTATAGCATACATGAGACTACCAATCAGTTTAGAATAATCTAACTATCTAACCGCAGCTCCTTCATTGGACTTTAAGCGATTATTGTAATCGTATGGTGTCTCTAATGCTCGGCTTTCACTATATCCCCATGTATGCAACATGGATTTTAAGTAGTGACTTTGACTTATGGAAATGTCATTTTTCTCAAACCTCACTTGCATGCTTAGTATAGTCTCAGCTACACCTAGGTCTTTAATGATAAATTCTTTTATTAGACCGAACCTTACATCATCCACTTCAGATTGATCAGATTCTAGAATGAGTATATCATCCACATACAATCATATTATAACTATTTTATTTGATCTACAATGTATGTGAGGGCATTTATCAGAGAGACTTGACATGAATCTCATGTCTCTTATAATATAGTCAAATTTCTCATATCATAATTTTGGTGCTTGTTTTAGTCTGTATAGAGGTTTAGTAACTTACAGACCTTACTCTCGTGACCTTCTACAATGAAACATTCAGATTGACTCATGTAGATCTCTTCGGTCAGATCATCATTCAAGAACGCAATTTTAACATTCATTTGATGAACAATAAAGTTCTCAATATATGTAATAGCAAGGAGGATTCTAATGGTTGCTAGGTGACACGCTAGAGAGTATACATCAAAATAGTTTTCTCCACTAACTTGTATGAAACTTTTAGCTATCAGGCGTGCTTTATACTTAGCTACGCTATCATCAGGATTTAGTTTCTTTTAGAACCCATTTACACCCTACAGTTTTATCTCATTTTGGTTTATCAACTAACGTCTAGGTGTTGTTCTAAAATAGAAATTTAATCTTTTCATCAATTGCTTCTTTCCAGAATAATGAATCTCTTGATCTCATCGCTTCTTTATATGTGGATGGATCGACCTCAACGTGGTCAGTGACAAAATCATTACCAAAGATTTTGTGAGTTCTCTCTCACACAGAAGTCCTCCTAGACTCTAGGTCAGAATTATCTACAGGAAATGAATAGGATGTGCTCGATACTGATTCAAAATCTTCCTTAGTAATAGTTGCTTGCATACCTGGGAGTGACATGTTCTTATCTTTGAGAAATTTATCTTCAAAGAACACCACATTCCTAGATTCTATAATTATATTATTAGAAATGTCTACGAATCTATCTGTAGCACTATCCTCAACACAACCTAGGTAGACACATGTGTTGGTCCTAGGTCCAATCTTAAACCTTCTTGGGTCTAAAACCCTAACAAAGGTTATGATGAAGAACCTCCCTCTGATACCAATTGGTATCAGAGGGAGGTTCTTCATCAATTGGTATCAAAGCGAGATTGTTCATCAAAAAGGTTAACACCTTGAACAGATCTGCTCCTAGTTGTCTTAAGAGGATACAAGCATGGACAGAGCTAAGGATTTTGCTAAGTTTCCCTTATGCACAAAGACTAACTTTCCCATGTGGAAAGAAAGAATAAAATTCTATATGGAAGCTGTGGATCCAAGGATCTTTATGATAGTGGAAGAAGGACCTCATGTTCCAATGTTAGCCTCCACCATTGACCCAATAGAGCAGGTTCCAAAGAAGCTTATGGATCTTCACAAAGATGAGATTGCACTTGTCTCTTTAGACAAGAAAGCCAAGAATAACATCGCAAGTACAGTCGATGATTCTATGCTGTAGAATCTGATTCACTGCCAATCTGCCAAGGAAATGTGTCAGTCTCTCATCGTCCTGATGGAAGGTACTGAAGAGGTAAGAGATGGCATACGATCCCTCCTGAATCAGAAATATGAAGCATTCAGATAAGGTCCCAAGGATTCTATTGCTGATACTTTTGAAAGCTTCTTCAAGATTGTCAATGACCTAAAAGTCTATGGTCGGGTCTTCACTAATGGAGAACTGAATGACAAATTTCTGAGATCCATGACAAAGGAATGAGACAACAAAGTTTGTGCAATCCGGGAGTTTGGTAAGCTGGCAGAGACTGACCCTCAGAATCTCTTTAGAAATCTTATGTCATATGAGCTCCAAATAAACTCAAGAAAAGCTACAGAAGAGAAAAGTCGGTCTTCATTCAAGGAGAAGTTTGTCGCTCTAAAGGCAGACATCTTGACGAAGTCAGAAGCTGCATCTCCTGCTCCCGCATAGGAAGAGAGTGAATAAGAAGCTTCAGAGCCAAGTACCTCGGGCTTAGAGCTAACTGAAAGAGAGTTTTCTCTTCTTTCAAGGCAGTTCAAGAAGTTCTTGAACAAGAAGAAACAATGGAGAGACAAAGATGTCTCGTCCAGAAGATCACGTCATGATGGTGATCGCCACAAGAAAGGCTCAATTAACCATGACAGGTATCACTCAAAATCGAACAAACATATTTATTATGACATTGTTTGTTATTGTTGCAATAAGCAAGGACATGTCATAGCTAATTGCCCTCACAAGAAGAAGGAGGGTGAAGAAGAGAGGTGAAGAAATCAAAAAGAAGTCTGGTAGCCAAGAAGGCCAAGACTGTTAAATTTTCTCAACGTGGTCAACAAGATAGCCCAAACGCCAAATTAATATCTTCGGAACTACCCAGTTCTCACGTTGACCCAGCGGAAAACCAAGGAACAAGGGTTACACCCAACAAACAATGGAAGCACAAGCAGGTCTATTATTCATTCACTTCTTTACATCACGAGGCATACATAGCGAGACATGATTTCACTAGTATAACAGCTGTAAACAGAAAGCACCAAACAACAAGCCGGGCGGACAGAACCGGAGTTCGCCGAGACCGCCGAGGTCGCCGAGGTCGCCGAATTCGCCCGAACTAAGCTGCAATCCGGCGAATAGCCACGGAGTCCGCCGAAGCCGCGAGGCCGCGCGGACACACCGTTATTCGTCTCCTACTGAACCTGAACTGAGGAACACCCCTACCCGCCTGAAGCCGGCGGACAGGTTATTGAAGCTGGCAAAGATGAAACAGAACTGACAAGCCGCAGAGCGACCTCCTGCTGAGTCCGCAGAGATAGCACACTTCCAAGTACTTGACCGAAGTCAAAGCCAAACTCTTGACTCCTTGAAGCAAACTGCGCGACCTGCACACAGCAAACGTCAGCACTGAAACAATCCACGCGGACTGACAAACAGAGACTGCAGCTCCTTGCACAACCCAACTTACTGTTCACTCAAGTTACTTTTTTTTTGTTCCAGTAGACCTGCCAGGGGGTCCTATTTATAGGCGAGGTGAGGAGTGTGGTCACCGCCTAAGAGATAGCGACACCGCCCCAGCCCGCGCGATTGCAAAACACCGTCCGCCGAGTCCGCAAGGACTTAGCCGGATACCAAGGAAAACCGCCAGGAGCAAGGCAACCAATTGGCGAACCCTCGCCAGTCCGTCCAAGCTATGCGGACAAGGCATCAGCCCGCAAAGCTCCAACCACTACAGGACAGCAAACCCCCTTCAATGGCTGTCCGCACCAACCCGAGGCAGTCCGCAAGACTCACACCTCAATCCTCCACAAGTCCACGACCAAAGGCAGCTAGCAACAGTCCGCCCGGTCACATCGGACTTGGCGAATACGGCGGACACCATGAACTTGGCACAAAGTGTGACCAAGTCCAAAACCATCAAAGGCCAATGCGAGCATGGCGGATGCAAACCCCCGTCCGCCAAACACCAAAGCACAGACCGCCATCAGTCTCCAGGCTCCTCGCACTCCTGCCCAACGCAGCAACCTTCCCCGGACTCCAAAACCAGCCCGCCAAACGATCTCCACAACAAACACCTGCTGTAACACCAGAGCTCGACAAGGCCTCAGCCAAGCTCTAAGCTCAGTCCGCAACAGCCAACACCGCGGACACATCAGTCCGCAAGCTTCCCGCGGACACAAGCCAAACCGCCTATCAACACAAGCTTGCACCTGCGGCCACTGAGCAATGCACCAGTCCGCAAGCCTCCATCCGCTCAGGCCGCTCCTTGGCAAAGCCAATCAGCAAACACTCTATCCGCAGAAACCAGGCCGCATAGTCCGCGGACTCCATGCAAACAAACCGATCAGAAGAACAGCCGGCTTTCCACTAGACCTTACACCAGGCCGCACATCACAGTCCGCCCAGTCCGCCTAGTCCGCCAAAGCTGTCTGCCCCAGGCCACCCGACCTTTCCCGTCAACCACTTCCACTTCACAAAATTCAACACTCCCCCTTGAAGTGAGAAGTGGTGACCAAGCCCAGCAAGCTGCGTAAGCGTTCAAAGGGCCCCTTCGACAGTGGCTTCATGAAGATGTCAGCAAGATTATCTTCACTCCGAACATGCCCGACCAGCAGAGATCCTTCCAACACCTTCTGCCTGATGAAATGGTGATCAATCTCTATATGCTTGGTCCTGGCGTGACACACTGGATTGTTAACCAGTTTGAGAGCACTTTCATTGTCACCCCGGAGTAAAGTAGGCTCTTGCACTTCTTCATGAACATCCTCTATAAGCCTCCTCAACCAAACGGCTTCCCGAGCACCCAAGGCCGAAGCCTTATACTCCGCCTCCGTGGTTGAAACCGACACCGAGTCCTGCTTCTTGCTACCCCACGAGATGCTAGCTGAACCGCAAGTGAACACATAACCTGAAGTAGACCTTCGATCATCCGAATCACCGCCATAGTCAGCATCCGTGTACCCGAGCAACGCAAACTCCGAGTCCCTTCTATAGAGGAGTCCCATGTCAGAAGTCACCTTGACATACTTCAGAATTCCCTTTGCCGCCACTAGATGAGATTGCTTTGGTTCAGCCATATACCGACTTACTCGGCCAACATCATAAGCTATATCCGGCCTTGTAATCGTCAGATAAATCAAGCTCCCAACAAGAGCCCTGAACACCAAGGGATCATGAAGAACCCTTCCCTCATCTCGTCGAAGCTTCAGCCCAGGCTCTAGTGGAGTATAGCACTTCTTCCCTTCGCCCATGCCGAACCGCTTCACAATGCGATCAGCATACCCTTTCTGGCTAATGAGAATCCCGCACTCCTTCCTCTCCACTTCAAGACCGAGAAAGTGATGCAACTCTCCCAAGTCTTTCATCTCGAAGCGTATAGAAAGCTCTGCTCTGAGCCTTGCTACTTCCCCCTCCGAATTCCCTGTGATGATCATGTCATCCACATACAGCAGGACCAAGACTCGTAGCTCTCCCTTCTTCTTGACAAACAAGCTTGAATCCGAGTTAGAAGCAAGGTATCCAAAGAATTGCAAGTACTCTGCAATCTTCCCATACCACGCTCTAGGAGCTTGCTTCAACCCATAGAGAGCTTTCCTGAGTTTGCAGACATAGTCCAGATGCTTTTCAGAGACAAAACCAAGCGGCTGATCCATGAAGATGTCCTTGTCAATCTCTCCGTAAAGAAAGGCATTCTTCACATCGAGTTGCCACAACCTCCATCCCTTGCTAGCAGCCAAGGCGATCACCACTCTTACTGAAGTCATCTTCGCAACTGGACTGAATGTCTCCTCATAGTCTTCTCCATACTGCTGTGAGAATCCTCTATCGACTAGGCGAGCCTTGAAACGATCAATGCTCCCATCAGCCTTCTTCTTCAACTTATACACCCACTTGCAAGTAGCCGGAATAATGCCATCAACCTTGGGCACAAGGTCCCAGGTTTCATTCTTCTTCAGAGCATCAATCTCTTCTTTCATGGCACCTTCCCACTCCTTCACTCCAGTGGCCTTGTTGAAGTTTGCAGGCTCTCGCTCATCCAGAGGACCTGCAAAGAAGAAGGAGACAAAGCTCACTGCATTCCCATCACAGTACCGAGCCGGTGGCTTAACCACCCTCTTTGATCTCCGAAGACACGACTCCTTGCTCATGGCTTCCGTTGCTTCTTCGGGCTCCACTCCTACCTGGGGCAAGCGTTGAGCAGTGCTCCCCCTGCTTCCTGAGCCAGAAGGCTCAGCCTCGGAGTTCGAAGCAACAGGAGCTGCTGGTGAAGCAGCAAGCTCCTCTTCCAAGCCTTCAGCAGCAACCACCGGTGCTTCATCAACCTTGCTACTTCCGATTAGCTCCACCGAGCCACCTCCATATGACGTCAGCTCGTCAAAGACAACGTCTCTTGACACCACGAACTTCTTCATCACAGGGTCCATGCATTTCCATCACTTCTTCCGCTCATCATAGCCAACAAAGACAAGTTTCCTTGCCTTCGCATCCAGCTTTGTCTGTGAAGCATCTGGGACATGCACGTAGCAAGTTGAACCGAACACCCTAAGGTGTCCAACACTCGGCTTCTCCTTCAGCAACAGCTCAACATGAGTCTTCATGTTGATAGGGCTGAGTGGCATCCGGTTGATAATGTAAGCAGCACAAGACATTCCCTCCGCCCAAAAGGACCTTGGGATATCTTTCGCATGAAGCCAGCATTTGCAGGTCTCCGCCAGATGACGGATCTTCCGCTTCGCTACCCCCATTTTGTTGTGGAGTGTGAGCACAAGTAAGCTCCCGTTGGATCCCGTGCTTCCTGCAAAAGTTAGAAAACTCAGAGGAGACAAACTCACCCTCGTTATCAGTTCTAAGCTTCTTAATCCGCAAGCCAAGCCGGCCTTCTACCAACTCCTTAAACTCCACGAACAAACGGAAGGCTTCCGACTTCCCCTTTAAGAAGAACACACAAGTATACCTTGAGTAGTCATCAACCAAGACAAGCATGTATCTGCTTCCACCAAGGCTGGCAGTAATCGTCGGTCCCATCAGGTCGCCATGAATACACTCTAATGGTTTCTTGCTCCTTGTCTGAGATTTATCAAACGGAAGGCGATGTGCCTTACCGTATTGACAGCCCGCACAAACATGCCCATCACCAAAGGAGGACAACTTCGGCAACCCCCTCACCAAACTTCTACTCGTCATCGCCTTCAGCTTATCCATGCCAACATGCCCCAGCCTCTCATGCCAAATAGCAGCACTATCATTTGCTCTCATCTTATCAACATAAGCATTGGTGGAAAGAACAAACAAGTTCTTCACCCTCCTCCCAACATGAGCAACATCAGCCTTTACCGCTGATACGTTGCAAAGGAACCTCACGTCTGTTGGCCCAAACAGAACGTGATACCCAGCGTCCACCGCATTGGTCACCGAGAAGAGGTTCTTCTTCATGCCTGGCACGTGATACACACTCCTCAACGTGAGTGGCCCCTGATCACTACTCAAAGACACGACCCCCTCTTTCTCTACTGCATAAACAGTATTATCAGCAGTGATAATAGCTTCATTACCTGAGTAAGCCTACATGGAGGTGAACTTTGATTTGTCTCTGGTGAGGTGATGACCACACCCGGAGTCCACGATCCACTCGCTGTTGAAGTCCTCAGCAGACAAGGCCCGAACACAAGTGCCCGTCATAAAAGCTCCGCCCCATTCTTCTTCTTCACTTCTCGAGCAAGCTTCCTCCTTTCCCGCAGCATGCCCAGGCTGCAGTTTGACCTTGCAGTCCCGCTTGAAGTTCCCTCGCTGATGACACCGGTAGCACTTCAGGTTCTTCTTCCAGTCCTTAGGAGCATTGCTCCTCTCCGGTGGATATGAAGTTGAAGTCTCCTTCTCACCAGCGGCCTGCACCTTCTTCTTCTTCTTCCCTTCCCATCCTTTCTTCTTGCCTGAGAAGAGAGCTTCGATGTCTTCCTGATTCAGGTTTACTCCAGCCATCTGTCTTGCCAAGCTCTCCTGCGATGCAAGCAGATTCTCCAGCTCCAGCAAAGATGATTGAGTAGCCCACCCTTGAACAGATGTAACAAAGGCCACATACTCCTTTCGCAAGCCGCGGATAATGTGCCTTTTCATCTTAGCCTCAGAGATAGGCTCATCAGGATCCAGTGCTGACAGCTCAGCACACAATCTCTTCATCTTTAAGAAGTACTTGGAGATGGAAAGGTCTCCCTAAGTTGCCCTGGCCAACTCATTCTCTAGGAACTGAAGCCGCGCCACATTCTTCCTATTGAACAACTCATCAATGGTTGTCCAAATATCAGCAGCCGACTCACACCCAACGATGTGATCAAATAGTTCCGGAGACACAACTCTCTTCAGAATGAACTCTGCCTTAGCATTTGTTCTTCTCCAGACCCTAACCTGCTCAGCAGTACCGAATGCAGCAGTCACTTCCTGTCTGTCGTCACCACCGACGACTTCCCACAGCTCCTCGCCAAGAAGATAACTCTTCATGTACGACTTCCACTTCTTGAAGTTAGTCGGCGTTAAGAGTTCAATGCCCAGACCTCTTGCAAAGCTCCCTTCCATTGCAACACTTGTTGGCGCCCTTTCGGAAGCTCCGAGCAACAACACAGGTTGATCACCACTCAATCACTGAGTCACAACACTGGCTGACTTCCGCTCACGCAAATGAACCTCCCACTGATACCATGTTAAATTTTCTCAACGTGGTCAGCAAGATAGCCCAAACGCCAAATTAATATCTTCGGAACTACCCAGTTCTCACGTTGAACCAGCGGAAAACCAAGGAACAAGGGTTACACCCAACAAACAATGGAAGCACAAGCAGGTCTATTATTCATTCACTTCTTTACATCACGAGGCATACATAGCGAGACATGATTTCGCTAGTATAACAGCTGTAAATAGAAAGCACCAAACAACAAGCCGGGCGGACAGAACCGGAGTCCGCCGAGACCGCCGAGGTCGCCAAGGTCGCCGAAGTCGCCCGAACTAAGCTGCAATCCGGCGAATAGCCACGGAGTCCGCCTAAGCCGCGAGGCCGCGCGGACACACCGTTATTCATCTCCTGCTGAACCTGAACTGAGGAACACCCCTACCCGCCTGAAGCCGGCGGACAGGTTATTGAAGCTGGCAAAGATGAAACAGAACTGACAAGCCACAGAGCGACCTCCTGCTGAGTCCGCAGAGACAGCACACTTCCAAGTACTTGACCAAAGTCAAAGCCAAACTCCTGACTCCTTGAAGCAAACCGCGCGACCTGCACACAGCAAACGTCAGCACTGAAACAATCCGCGCGGACTGACAAACAAAGACCGCAGCTCCTTGCACAACCCAACTTACTGTTCACTCAAGTTACTTTTTTTTTGTTCTTGTAGCCCTGCCAGGGGGGTCCTATTTATAGGCGAGGTGAGGAGTGTGGTCACCGCCCAAGAGATAGCGACACCGCCCCAGCCCGCGCGATTGCAAAACACCGTCCGCCGAGTCCGCAAGGACTTAGCCGGATACCAAGGAAAACCGCCAGGAGCAAGGCAACTAATTGGCGAACCCTCGCTAGTACGCCCAAGCTATGCGGACAAGGCATCAGCCCGCAAAGCTCCAACCACTATAGGACAGCAAACCCCCTTCAATGGCTGTCCGCACCAACCCGGGGCAGTCCGCAAGACTCACACCTTAATCCGCCACAAGTCCACGACCAAAGGCAGCTAGTAACAGTCCGCCCGGTCACAGCGGACTTGGCGGATACGACGGACACCGTGAACTTGGCACAAAGTGTGACCAAGTCCAAAACCATCAAAGTCCAATGCGAGCATGGCGGATGCAAACCCCCATCCGCCAAACACCAAAGCACAGACCGCCATCAGTCCGCAGGCTCCTCGCACTCCTGCCCAACGCAGCAACCTTCCCCGGACTCCAAAACCAGCCCGCCAAACGATCTCCACAGCAAACACCTGTTGTAACACCAGAGCTCGACAAGGCCTCCGCCAAGCTCTAAGCTCAGTCCACAATAGCCAACACCGCGGACACATCAGTCCGCAAGCTTCCCGCGGACACAAGCCAAACCGCCTATCAGCACAAGCTTGCACCCGCGGCCACTGAGCAATGCACCAGTCCGCAAGCCTCCATACGCTCAGGCCGCTCCTTGGCAAAGCCAATCAGCAAACACCCTATCCGCAGAAACAGGCCGCATAGTCTGCGGACTCCATGCAAACAAACCGCTCAGAAGATCAGCCGGCTTTCCACTAGACCTTACACCAGGCCGCACATCACAGTCCGCCCAGTCCGCCAAAGTTGTCCGCCCTAGGCCGCCCGGCCTTTCCCGTCAACCACTTCCACTTCATAAAATTCAACAAAGACCCTCAGCGACACAGACTCATTCGAGTCTAGTGATGATGATGAAACCTACTTTGGGCTCATGGCACATACAATTGAAGAAGAACCACAGTTCACTAGGAAGGTAAATTCTCACACCCCTCTCTCGGAATCAGATGCTTCTAACCATGATCATGAGGACTGTTCATATGATGATGAATTTGAACTCATGACTCGATACAAAGAGTTAATCAAGGCTTATGACAAATGTCGAAGAGTCGTAAGAACTCAAGCTAAGGAGATTAAATCTCTTAAGTATGAGGAGAGCACTCTGAGGGAGAAAGTCATAATAATGGACTCACTTAGAAAGGAACTCCATGATGCGATGGAAGAATATAATAAAGCTCTCGAGCACCTAAACCTGAAGGAGAAAATCATTCAAAAGTTGGAAGAACGACTTGATGCTGAAAAGAAACTTGTTGAAAGTTTCTCCAAGCTCAAGACAGTCCTTCCACTTGTGGTTGAATTCTCTGCTCAGGGTAAAGGAGCTGGCTTAGGCCATGTGGCTGTCCCTAGTAAATCTTCTAGGAGAAATAAAGCCCAAAAAAGAAATAAGGATGCCGAGAAAGCTCTAGCCAAGGAGAAGGGGAAAGCTCCTCAAGACCAAACTCCGTTTAAAAAGGCTATCTTTCCAACAAACGAGTTTGATCTTGATTCATCCTACGGTCACTTTGTCAGACCTACTTATGTAGAGCCCAAGTCTCAGTACCAAGGATGGACCCGTCCCCAGAACTTTGGTGAAAGTGTCTTCAAGGCACCTTATGAGGAGATCACTCTTCAAAGCCTTATAGTCATGATCATAACATCAAGAAAGCTCCAAAAGTTAAACCCATTGCGGAAAAGCCTCTTGAGGAGAAGAAGTCATGTGAGCGCTATCACCACGAAGCTTCTACCTCCAAGTCTGCTGCCCCTGCTAGACCACACTCTCAAAAGGTCAAGCAGGAGAACTTTAGGCAAAGATATAATAGGTTTGACTGTTGGTGTTGTGATAAAGTTGGTCACTTTGCTATAGATTGCTGGTTTGACCCCACATATTATGTAACTCCTCAAGTTAATAATGTGAGAAAGACCACTCACAATGTTAACACACATAGGGGGAGTATGCTAACTAGAGACCAAGGTCCCAAAAAGATTTGGGTTCCTAAGGCAAATTGATTCTACTTTTGCAGGAATGTCCAAAGGCCACCAAAAATACTATCTGGTATTTGGACAGTGGATGCTCTCAGCATATGAACAGGACTAGAAGCCTACTCCAGAATTATTCTCCAGTCATGAACGAGCCAAAGGTCATCTTTGGAGGTTCTGACAGAGGGATTACAAAAGGCTACTGTATGATTACTAATGATAGTATATCCTTCTCAGATGTGACTTATATTGAAGGATTGAAACACAATCTTATAAGCATAAGCCAGCTCTGTGATAAAGGATACATAGTAGAATTTCATGCAGACAAGTATTTGATAAAATCCGTCAATAACTTAGAAACGATTCTATTAGACACTCGTAGTAGGAATATATTTTGTTTAAATTTTATTTGCATAGACTCTTCTACGCTAGTGTACTTTTTGGCAAAAGATAGCGCGTATCTTGATGACCAATGATACAAGAGATTAGCACATATAAATTACAAAACTATTAATAAATTATTTTCTCTTATTTTAGTAGTGATGCACCCAACGTTAAGTGCATTGAAGATAGACATTGTCACACATGTGTAAAAGGCAAGCAAACAAGGACTACTTTTAAAAGCTTAGTGGCAAAGACTCTAATAGGTGCTTACACCTACTTCATATGGACTTGTTCGCTCCACTGCAAATTAGAAGTTTGGGAGGTAAGGATTATACATTGGTTATTGTTGATGATTACTCTCGCTTTGCGTGAGTGTTATTTCTAAAACACAAGTCAGGTACTTTTCATATCTTTACTAATTTTGTCAGGTAAGTTCAGAATGAACACAACTGCTCCGTTGTCAAAATCAAAAGTGACAATGGAACGGAGTTCAAGTCTGGGGCCATGACAGAATTCTGTGAAAGTCTTGGTATCTTTCATAAGTTTTCCTCGCCTCGTACTCCTCAATAGAATGGAGTCGTTGAGAGAAGAAATAGAACTCTCATCGAGGCCTGCAGAACCATGTTGAGTGATGCCTCACTACCGAAATATTTCTGGGCTGAAGCCATCAACACTGCATGTCATGTGCAAAATCGAGCACTCATAAACAAGAATCATAATAAGACACCTTACGAACTACTAAAGGGCAGGAAACCGACTATTTCATATTTTAGAATCTTTGGTAGTAAATGCTTCGTCCTTAACTATGGGAAGTATCACACAACCAAATTTAGTGAAAAGAGCTTTGAAGGTATTTTCGTAGGTTATAGTAACCACAGTAAGACATATAGGATTTTTAATAAGAAAACCATGGTTGTAGAAAAATCTATTAATGTTGTATTTGATAAGACGAGCTTGTTGCAAGGCAGCTCTTCTAGCATGTTTATTAAAGATGCATGTTTAAGACTAAAGGAATTAAACTTGGAGGAGCCAACTGAAGAAAAAGCTCAAAAGTTCATCAAGATCACCACTCCAGCCCCAATTGGAGAGGATGATCACCATAATGGAGATGTCATCCAAGTTGATGAAGTCACTCCAGTGATAGAGGAAGCTCCAGATGTAAGAACCCTAGAGCTTAGACATTTGAAGGATCACTCAATTGATCAAATCATAGGAGATCCCCGTGATAGTGTCAGAACTCGTAGAGGTACAACTAATGAAAATCTATATTTAAGTTTCCTCTCGCAGGTTGAATCAAAGAAGTTTGAGGAAGCAAACTCAGACGCATCTTGGATAATGGCAATGGAAGAAGAACCGAATCAATTCAAGCATTGTCAAGTCTGGAAGCTTGTTTTAAGACCCAAAGGTAAGAACATTATCAGAACAAAGTGGGTCTATAAGAATAAGATGAATGAAGATGGAATAATTATAAAGAACAAGGTCAAACTCGTCGCTAAGGGATACAAACAAGAAGAAGGAATCGACTTCGATCAGACGTATGCTCCAGTGGTAAGGCTGGAGGCAATCAAGCTATTCCTAGCATATGCAGTACTTAAGGGCTTCACTGTCTATCAGATGGACGTGAAGTCGACCTTCATTAATGGTGATATAAAAGAAGAAGTGTATGTGGAACAACCTCCAGGTTTTGTTGATTCTAACCATCCTGAGCACGTTTATCTCTTATTTAAAGCTCTATATGGTTTGAAATAAGCTCCTCAAGTTTGGTATGAGACGTTGTCTAGCTTTCTTATTGAGAACAAGTTCACAAGAGGAAAAATAGAGAAGACATTATTTCTTAGGGAAATAAAAGGCAAGATTTTGCTAGTGTAAATCTATGTTGATAACATCATATTTGACTCTACTGATGACAAGCTTTGCAAAAAGTTTTCCAAACTTATGCAAGAGAAGTTCAAAATGAGTAGTATGAGAGAACTGAAGTATTTCTTAGGACTTCAGGTGAAACAATCTGAAGATGAAATGTTCATCTCTTAGATGAAATTTACCAAGGAGTTAATTAAGAAATTCAGAATGGAGAATGCAACCTCTATGAGGAATCCAATGGCTTCAGCTATGCCTCTAGACAATGATGAGAAAAGGAAATCTTTTGATGAAACCAAGTACAGAAGCATAATTGGATCCTTGCTGTATCATACTGCTAGTAGACCAGACATAATATTTTCAACATGTGTGTGTGTGTTAGATTTCAAGTGAACTCTAAGAAATCTCACTACGCTGATGCAAAGCAGTTTTTGAGATACCTTAAAGGTACATCAAATCTTTGCTTATGGTACCCGAGAAGTAATGATAGCGAACTGATAGGTTTTTCAGATGGAGATTTTTAGGAAGCAAAGATGACAGGAAAAGCACTTCCGGGAGTTGTCAATTCCTAGGAAGAAGGCATATCTCCTGGAGCAGCAAGAAGCAGAATTGTGTCGCAATTTCGACAGCCGAGTCAGAATATATTTCTGAAGGCATTTGTTGCGCACAACTGCTATGGATAAAAAACCAAATTGAAGACTACAATATGAAGTTCAAGAACATTCCGATGTTTTGCGACTCATCCAGTGCAATTGCAATTGAAAACAACCCAGTCTCTCATAGCAGGACAAAGCACATAGAGCTGAGGTACCATTTTATCAGGGAGCATATGGAGCATGGAGACATCAATCTCCAGTATGTTCCAACTGACAAGCAGGTTGCAGATATTTTTTCGAAGCCACTGGACGAGGTCAAGTTCTCGTTCTTTAAAAATGAACTTGGCATGCTCAATAAGAAAAAAATGAAGAAAATAGTCCCAAACGAAGTTCAAGATCAGGTTACACTACAAAATCAAGGAAATTCTAAGTCTGGACTTTATTTCTCGAGATGAATGGTTATTACTCGAGTACTCAGATATCTACTCGAGAGCCACAGTAGATTCCCGAGAAATATTACTCGAATACTTAGTCCATTCTCGACAACCTCAGACATCTTCTCGAGAAAGGATATCTCTACTCGAGAACAACATGTCTTCTACTCGAGAACAAGCTTTCTTCTTCTCGAGAACATGTAAGTCTCTTCTCGAGAAATGATATTTCACTCGAGTAATCAGATGCCAAATTTCTCTCTAAGTTCGAATTTTTGATATTGGCACCCAGACACCTCCTACCGCCATATCTCAGGTATTTGAATATTATTATTTCCTTAATCATCATAATTTAAGAGTTATATAAATAGATTAAGTCAGAAAAAAGCCCCAAATCCCGAATCTAAAAACTTTTCTCGAGAACAAGAAACATTTCGTCTTCCATGTCGTCGTCGTTCTCCTGCTGTCGTTTCAGCTTTTTCTCTCAGAAGGCAAGACATATACTCATCTATCTTGATCGATGGCTCCTCCGTCGAAAGTTGGTATTGGTAGTGAGTTAGTTTCCACATGGATTGCTGAACTCTCTGACGATTTCCACAATGTTCTGTTGCTACTAGAAGTCGTTGGACTGTCCTTCGTTTTGGAACATCCGTGCAAGATTCTACTTCCTGAAGTCAAGGAATTCTTCCAGAATGCCAAAATAAAGAGAAATTGGAAGATTCTCAAGAGCAAGGTTCGCGGACTCAAGATCAAGCCGACCGCCCCAATCGTCTCCATGCTCCTTCGGTTGCCTATCATTGATGAGGAAGATGACCTAATTGTCAAAGATTATGATCGCGCCTGCAGATTCTGTGGTGTCTCCGTTGCTGTGTGCACTATTCGCCGCCCTAATCTCAATGTAGAGAGCAAGTTGCTTGTGGACATTCTCGAAAAAGTCCTTTTGTGCCTCACCAGTTCGATCAGCTTCATCACAAATGACTTCTTTGACATGATGACTGCTGTAATCTGCAGGAAGAAATTTCAGTGGGTTATGATGATTTTTGACAAAATCAAAGACAGTATCAAGGCACCCAATTTTGGAAGAATAGTTTCTCTTCTTCTTCATGAGCTCAAGCTAGAAAATTTTGATCTTTCTAAAGGTATTTATTTGCATCATATGAAGAAAGTCTTCATTTCTTCCATTCAGAGATGAGAACTCAAGATTAAGAAACCTGCACAAGCTGCCAAAGCCCATGACCTCCAAGTGGATGAGGACAGGACTCCATCTTCCCCTTTATATCAAGTAGCTGTCACATCTGGTGCAGTTGCTGAGGGGGAGCTTGCTCCTGCAATCCCAGAGATAAGTCAGCATGCTCTTCCTTTAGATGTTGCTCCACCTGCTGCTATATCTTCAAAAGTTTCTGCTCCTGCTGAAGAAATGCTTACTGATGACCAAGTACATGATTAAGTGCTATCTATAGAAGATGACATCAACAAGATGATAGAGGAACTCGCCTCTAAAGAACCTCTATCTCCTCTGCCTGAAGACCATCCATATCAGCAAGATAAATCCTCCCAACCATAACTATCCCATCCAGAACATTCTTCTGAACCAGAACCTTCTCACCCCAAATCTCCTATTGAAGATGTACAAAATGAAGAAACAGTTTCTATTTCTGATGATAAAGAAGTATCTCCTGAAGAAGTTGAACCACCCCTCAGAAGCTTAGACTTCTTCCTCCCTACTATTATTAATGAGGAAGGAGACGTCATGATTCACACCATCAGAGGCCAGAGCTCAGCAATTATTGAAGAAATAGTTCCCTGGACTACTCCCATCCTACCTCCTCCAGCTGAAGCAAATACTGCAGATACCCTCCTTGGTAAGATTGAGTTTATGCTAGCCCAGCAAAGAACATACTTTGACGACTCTCTTAAAGTTGTCACTAACAAAATCAGTGCTCTAGAAAAACAAATGAGCAGAGGCTTTGCTGAAATACAACATAATACTGATTCTCTCAAACACTTGTTCCAAATAGGTGGGAAAGCCTTAGACCATATAATCACTAGTATTGGTCATGTCATGGACCAATCAGTTACTCTGGCAAATAATCAAATTCAATCGGAAAAGAATGCTGAAAGTCATAACTTCAAGACATGTGAAGAAGTTGGAAAGTTCAAAGAGGAAGCTATAGGTACCCTATCCATAGAAGTCAGAAAGGGGGAGAAATTAGTAAAGGAATATCTAGAAAAATCTGATAGTATCATGAAAACTCTTTGGGAAGCAAAATTGAAAGATATGAATGCAACAGTACATGACCATATTCATGAGGTAAAACTTCACACATATGCTACAACAGTTTGGATGCACAACCAAATTTTTCCTGAATTTCAAGTAGATCCAAATGCTGCTCCTCCTCCTCATCTCAATCCTATTGCTCAGCAACCTTCTACTCCAATGCCCTCATTTTCTCCAAGACCTGAAGATTTTGTAGCTCCTCATGCTGAATATTCTCAAGTTTGGTCAGAACAAGATATGCCTCAAATTCCTCCTCCAGAAATTCCAGCACATAAGAAAAGGAAATATGTTGGCGGCGCTTCTGCTAGCCGGTCCACTCCTAATCTAGAAGCTGAAAGGAGAAAAGCTCAAGAATTTGTTGAAGTATGGAGCCCAACCTACAAATCCCTAATTCTTGACACTCTAAAACTTATTGTGGATTTCAATGAGAATAGAAATGATCATTACAGCTCCTATAAATGGGATCTGTATGAGAAATCACTTACCAAATGAAGAATATATGACAGAGAGTATGGAAAGAACAACCCCAAGGCTCCTCCTAAACCTGCCAAGTACTATCTTAAACCATACAGCTATCAGAAGAGGCAACAAGAGAAGAAGGTGAGGCAGCAACAACGGCAGAGCTAGTAGAAATTGAAGATGATCAGAAATTTTATTTATGAGATCTTGTGGAATTGGATCTTTCTTGGACAATATCTATAAATATAAATCTTTTAATTTTGATAATCTGATTTTTCTATAATATAGCATTTCTCATTATTACTTTGTTTACTAGTTACTTTATTTGTTTATCTTGATGTAATTCACCTTAGTGTAGAGGGTTCTGACCTCTACAAATAGGGGGGATTATTGGATATTACATCTATAATAACTCAGATTTGTATGAAGTCATCCTTGAACTAAGATGAATTAAGTTTGTATTTGATACTCTTTTCAAGTTGAGTGTTTGCAGGATATAATTGTCAAGTGTAGACCAATGTCAGTCTACAATGAGTCACCAAACACAGGACCATACAATGTAATCCCTCATTGTGTGATCCATAGTGTTGATTCATATGTAGCCTCTCTATTGGGACACACTTTTTTTTCAAGTACTAAAGATATGGAAGAAACTATGGGTTGCTGATCTCCAAGAAGAAGAATTAAAAAAAATTCTGTTAAGAAATTTATCCAAGTAAAATTCTCAAGAAGTTCCATGTCTAGTACTCGAGAAGTAAAGTAATTGTTCTCGAGAAGCTGAAGTATTTCTCGAGAAGCCCAAGAGTTGTTCTCGATAAACCCATGTTCTTCTTGAGAAGTCTTAAGTATATCTCAGAATTCCTCTAAGTGTTATTCTAGAGAAGCAAAAGTCTAGTACTCGAGAAGCAAGGCTTTGTCTCGAGAAGCTGAGGTATTTCTCGAGAAGCCCAAGAGTTGTTATCGAGAAAGCCATGCTCTTCTTGAGAAGTCTTAAGTATATCTTAGAATTTCTCTAAGTGTTGTTCTCGAGAAGCAGAAGTCTAGTACTCGAGAAGCAAGGCTTTGTCTCGAGAAGTAGAAGTCTAGTACTCGATAAGGCCAAGCTTTGTCTCAAGAAAGCCGAAGTTATTTCTCGAGAAGTCCAGTCAGCTCTCGAGAAGTCATTACCTATTTCTCGAGTAACAGAAATTATCTCTCGGTAATAATCCCTTCTTTCTCGAGAAGCCAAAACTCATTTTCTGTGTTTTCCTTAAGTCCATATTCTTGAGAACCTTATACCTCTTCTCGAGAAACAGAAGTTGTACTGAAGAAGTACATCTTTCACTCGAGAAATGAAGTTCAATTCTTTGAATTTGTCGTTAAGTCCTGACGGAAGTAATTTCAAATTGTTCTCTTTTCTTATTGGTCCATGTGTTCTATCATTAATGATTATGACTGTTAGGTAAGTCCTATAAAATGTCTTATCATAATCAACTAACCCTAATAAAAAATCTAAGTATTCTAAATCACACATTTTTCATTCTAAATTGGGAAGTGTCGCCGCTGTTCATCGTCTTCTTCACCGCTGACCTTCTCCGATCCAAGAGATTCAGAACAAGAGGTTTCAACAAATCAAGACTTTCAACATTACTAGATCTATTCCTTGATCGTGCTGATCCTAAGTTTCTAGATCCAAAGATTTCGCACTTGTCTTCTTTGATCTGTTCCTGATAGAGCTTCTAGTTTTAAGAAGGAAGAAGGGCTGAAGATTCAGATCTGAAATATTTTTGTTTATATATTTTCTCTTAAACATTTTAATCTTATAGGAGATTCTTCTCCGAGTTGTAAGAGCTTTGTTCTCAGAGAGTTTTGTAGGAGTGTTTTGACTCTTAGTTGTAGGGGTGTTGCTCCAAGTTGTAGGATTGTTTCCCAATCCGAGCTAATAGTGAAGTAGCCGGGTCTAGCGTGGTGTTAGATCGGTGAGATGGAGAGTGGATGCACCCAAGGTTGGGGAACCACTATAAATCTTGAGTTTTTTTATGGCTTGCTTGTTTATTTTCTGCGCTCCATCGTTCCAAGTTTTTATTCCGCAAAAAGGCGCAGACCTCACCTATTCACCCCCTCTAGGTGATTTAGGTAGACAACTAAAACATCAGGTTATACAGGCTCATGTCTTAAGTCGAATGCGGTTTGGGGGTCTCTTAAACCAAAGCTCATATGGTATAACCTCTAATTTAGCATGATGGACTTTATTTAGAACATGATTTGCAGTTAAAACTATTTCTCCCCCCAAAAAGTAGGCATGACAACAGTTAAGAACATATGATTCAACATTTCTGTTAGTGTTCTATTTTTTCTCTCAGATATGTCATTCGATTGTGGTGAATAAGAAGCAGTAGTTTCTGTTATGATTCCTTGAGAGGCAATGAAACAGTTGAACTCACTGGACATGTATTCTCCTCTTCTATCACTTTAAAATCATTTTATCCTCATGTTTAGTTAGTTTTCTACCCTGGTTTTGAAAAGACAAAGCTTTTCAAATGCTTCATCTTTTGTTTTAAGAAGATAAATGTGGCAAAACCTTGAGCAATCATCTATAAAAGTGATCAAATACTTCCAACCCCCTCTGGTGACAAAACTTTTAAAGTCACAGATGTCAAAATACATTAGCTATAGAGGTGTTGTGTTCATAGCAACCACACCAAAAAGTTTCCTAGTGATCTTAGTATGAGCACACACTTCACATTTCTCAATTTAGTTCTTAGTGTTTAATGTGATCTGGTGAGTTCTAGCTACTTGGAACATTTTTTTTCTATAGTTTACGTGTCTTAATTTCTCATATAGAGTCTTTGGGCTAACTAAGTTTAATTCAACTTATTGAACTATTTCGTTTGCTATACTTAAGACGGTACATCCTGTTTTGGACGTATGCACATCTAAAATAGTGAGAGTTAACTGATAGTGTTACTCTACCGGTACAGAAATAAAAAGACATACCAACACCATAAAGTAACTTATGGACACTAAGTTAGGAACTAGTGAGAGAATAAACTTAACATTTTAAAGTTAAAGTATTACCTGAGGAGAGCAGCAAGGTTGTGTTCCCCACCTTCAGAACGTCGGTTGTCTAACCATTTACAACAGTCATAAACTCTTTTGCAGCAGTGAGCCCTGTCATCAGATTAGCACTGTTGCAAACGTGACGCGTTGCCCCCGAATCAAAGTACCACTCAGTGTTGGCCTTTACATTTCCAACTGTAGCAATAAAGTTGGATCAGCGAGACTAACCATATTGGACTGGTTGTTGTCTTGTGGTGCCCTGGTCCTCTCCTTCTTAGGTAACATGCAATCAGATGCATTGTGTCCCCATTTATTACAGTTGAAGCACTTGCCCTTAAACTTTTTGATCATTTTACTAGGGCCTACAACTTGGGGACTACTGAGGGAAGATTTGGTATTTCTAGGGTTAGGCGCGTTGTTGAAGCCAAAAACTGGCCTCAACGAAAGTTCGGACGTTGGGGGTGTAGCTGACACCTACTTCTCCCAAACCTTGACCACTGACTAGTAACAAAGGACCTAAAACTGACCCTAA
The DNA here is from genome assembly GCA_039583875.1 of Platanthera guangdongensis. Lineage (NCBI taxonomy): Eukaryota > Viridiplantae > Streptophyta > Magnoliopsida > Asparagales > Orchidaceae > Platanthera > Platanthera guangdongensis. Next base: position 131,952,137 of record CM077154.1, on the reverse strand, counting down.
GCCTCAGTTGGGAGGTCCCTCCTCTAACCCGAAAGATCTCTGAGCGCTTCCCCTCCAAAGCCAATTGCGGGGCTCGGAGTACCTCAGAAAGCACTAAACGGATTTAAGAAAATATGAAAGTTTGCCTTCTGAGGTACCTTGTGGGTCTATTTAAGGATTTTCTGCATCTGATCTGCCAACAACATAACTCTGTTATTCTAAAGGGATATTTGCAGTCCAAAGTGGCATGCCAACAGCCAAACTCCTCTGTTCCGAGGAGCAAAATGCAGGTCAAAGGGCATTCGGGTAATTTCTCCTATGGATCACACTGGGCGGGAGGCTTCTCGCACATCTAGGCGAAATCCCTCCCGCCGCTATTTTGTAGGCCTTCCGCCTATCCCAAGATATAGGTTATTCGGGCTCCCCCTGTAAGGAACCTAGGCACAAGCCGCGAGGCGTTGGGAGCGCCGGGTGGCGAGGCATAACTCAACGCCGAGGATTGGTCTCGCCCAACACCATGAGTTTGGGGTATCCCGCTCGTATAGGCGCAAGCCTTCCCGCGTGTCTTGGGCGGGAACCCTTTAGGCCATTGACTAGTCTGATCAGTTTTCAGCCCAAAGCTAACCCAAGGCTAGCCCAATCTTGGCCTTTTGGTCCTCGAGGTCCCATACAGTGAATATGTGGTTGTACACAATCCTCGCACTTTGTGAGCTAGCCTTACGCTCGGAAAGACATGTCCAACCCCAGATTTACGCTGAGCTAATGCTAACCTGGAAGGGAATCTTGGGTGGGCCCCACACTGGTCCTCTATATATATGTGTCGTTGGGCCATCCCTCAGGCCATCGTTGCTGCTGCCACCTTCTGCTGAGGTTCCCGCCAGACCTGTAAGATGTACGCCAAGCGCAACGAGAGGCAACTCTTGTAAGAGCTTCAAGACCGTCTCACCGCTGCTTAGGCGAGAGCTCGAGCTGACTGCGTCGGGGTTGCTCCCTGGCTAATGCGCAAGCGACCAAAATCCTCACCCTCCCGGCCGAAGAAGAAGAAGGCCAAGTCGGTTAGGCGAGACCATTTAAAGAAGGATCTATCCTAGCCCACCCTGACTCCCGATCGCGCTAAGAACCCTCCTTCCCTGCCAGAGGTATTCCTCTCGCTTCACTTCTCGGTGTAAACCCACTTTGCTGTGTTTGACACATTTCCCTTTACGCCGACAGTTCTGGTAGCTGCCGCTGTTAATCCTCCGACTGATACCGAGTTGATTCACTCCCTCGGCAAGAACCTTCTGCTGGTCTCGAAGGTCGTCCCCCCGACTACCCAAGTCCAGCCTGCGATCCATCCCGGTAACCTCTTCCGTCATTCATCTTGCATGACTTGCTTTCCTTCTGCTACCTCGTTTCTTTGCAGCTCCCGCCCTCGACAGCCCAAAGCTCACCCATCGGAGCCCCCGAACTCCCGTGCCCAACGATCCCATGAAAACAATAACCGGTCTTCCCGTCTCGCCAGGGAGGGTTATTATTGTACCAACCGCACCCGCGACAGGGCCTCGGCCTCCGGTGGAAGAAGATATCGTCGCTCCCTGACTAGCCGAAACCATCGCTCTAGAGCGCGCGTCGTATCCACCGGGACGAGGAAAACCGCTCCACCTACTTTTTGGAAAAGGCACGGAAGGGCAGCCCGACCCTTCTCGCCGATCTCCCGCCGAGAGCCCGCCCTCCGCTATAGGTAAGCGGTCTTTGCCCAGTCTTTTCGCCCTTGCTTGATTTGACTGGATTTTTCCTGCTAGATCCAACGGCTGTGAAGGCGAAAGCCGATGAGGAAGAGGGGATGATCTCGCCCCTGCCCTACCCCAGCGATATGGAGGACTAACTTGATGGCTGCGGGAATAGTAAATCTCAGTGGAAGCGGATAACAAGAAACCTGGCAAAACTTGTTTGGATGCGCCTAGCCGATTCGCTGGTGGTGAGCAGGCTCGAGAAGAGGGTCGAACGACGGATGTCCATGATCGAGAGGGATTACGCTCACCTTCTCGACGATCAGGAGCTCTAGGTCGAATGCGAAGAGACATCCCCCGGAAGGTACATTGCGCGAGTCCGAGACCAGTTGCGATTGACCAACCAGGGGCTCACCGCCCTGACTGCTTACCACTACCCGCGGGTACCGCTGAGATCAGGAAGGCGAGGTCGGGGCCAATGGAGTTGGGAGCAGTATTGAACTTCATAGGGTCTCGCCCTTGATACTTTATTCTATATTCTTTGCTCTTTTATCTATCTTGTCAAGTGTCTGGTTCTCGCACCCCTTTTATGTTTCATATATGTATGTTGCCTTGCTTCTTACCCATGATTGCTCCTGGAAGCTTTTGCCATTTGCAGATGTGAGAGATGTCGGCGAGGCGGGGTGGCATAAGAAGAGTCAACTATCAAATTTGCTAACCGCACTTCCGCCGCCCAGAAAATCTCTAATGGTTATTTCCCTCTCTATAAATAGGCAAGTCCACCAACCTCACTTACTCCTCTAACTTCACGCATTCGTCTTCTCTTCTCCTTGCTCTCTCCGCCCTCTGCAACTCAGAGCCTCTCCCCTACTAGTCTCTCCTCTCCCCTTCCGCTTTTTCTCAAGATGTGTGGCGAGAACGAAGGTAGCTCTAAGTGCGCACGAGCCTTCCTGGACCACAACTTTCCTCCATGCCAGTTGACCGAGAAGTACCTCCAAATAGTTGTAGATTTCATCCCGCCAAGGTTCGTTGCTCGGAACCCAGAGAATGACGATATGGTCAACCTCACGCCGTCGGGAGAGCTCACCATCCCCCTGGAGCATTTTGAGGTGGGCTTCCACTTCCCTATCTGGCCGGAGGTGCGCCAGACACTTCGATACTATGGGGTGGTACCGGTTCAGCTGAACCCCAACTCTGTCGCGATCCTGATGGTCTTAGTTTGCTACATGGAGGCGGAAAATATCGAGTTCAACCTACCGATCTTCCGAAAGTTATTCAACTTCCGCGCGAAGAACAGGGTGGTGTCCTTCTCAGGCCAATCAGTGAAGACGAGTGGTCTCACCAATAAAACCCACAACTGGGCCCAGAAGTTCGTCTTCGTTTCCGGGAACTTCAGCAATGTTCCCCTCGCGCCAGTCCAATACGATGAAGCGACCTACAAGCCTCTCGCCCCCCCCCCCCCCCACCTCGAGTTTTTCGGGGTGAAGACCTTCGACGTCCAGTTCCTCCGGCAGGACTTGTGCTCTCTGCTCCCAGTCCTTCCCGGCGAAGGTACCTTCTCGGCATATTGCTGTGGCTTTTTATCAGAAACTAAGAGTTTAACCGTTAGAGCTTTCACAGGTGAGCGAGAGATTCCCCTCCACCAGCCCTTTGATGAGGCTGGGGGTTTCGCCAGCACCGTAGCCCTCTCCAAATTCGGCGCTTTGGCCTGCCGAAAGGAGCCAGGCTCCTCCTCCACCCCGAGTGGCCGAAAGCGGAAACCCAGCTCTCCCCGTATAGCTCCTCCCAAGAAATTGTCCGTGGAGGACAAGGGCAAGCCCCCTGCCGAGACCATAACTGGGCCTCTGGCCGAAACCCCGGCCATGCTCCCGGCCTCAGCAGGGGGAGCCAGCGCCTTCACCAATATTCAAGCGGCCTTGAAGGGGGTTTCTGCTAAGCCTGTGCCGAGAGGGCACCGAAACTTCGGCATGGGCGGGAAACATCTAGACGAAGAGGGCCAACCCCTCCTGCAGTGGGATCCAGAAGCCAACCAGGTCATCCTCTCGTCGTTCCTCCCCTCCTAGTTGGAACAAGAAACTACCAGCGGCGAGGCCTACGCGGTAGGCTTCGGGCTGTACAGTAGGGAGGACGCGAGCTTCTACGACCAGGAGACCACGAAGGGTCTCGCTCACGAGGCTATGCGAGCCCAGATGCACGCGCTTGAGCTTACGCATATGTGTGCGCGCCGCGGCCTCCACATGGAGTAGAACCTGGTCGACACGAAGAAGTAGAGGTGGTCGCGCTGAAGGTGGACCTGGCAAGCTTGCTGAAGCTTCTCGCCCTCCGCCCGTCAATTAAGGTACGTGACCCCTCCGCTGCCCTCTTCATACTTATCATTTGCCACAACTCAAAGGATTTTTTTTCAGGATTCCGCCTAGGCTCAGTTGGCGCGCGCGAGGGAGGCTGACCTGGCCTGCGAGATCCAACTCCTGAAGGCCGAGCTCAAGCTCGCGCAAGAAGCCAGGGCGCCGACTCCGCTGTCTATAGACGAGAGGCTCAAGAGTCGCCACTTCTCGGAGTACGAGATAGAGGTGATGATGCAAGAGAATGCATAAAAAGCAAGCGCAATGGTGATCAAAGTGCTGTGGGAGTTGGGTCTTTTGAACGAAGGCGGTGAGACCCTTACCACGTGGGGTGTCCTACCCTGGTTGTTCGAGCCCATCCCCAACCCCGCAGAAGAGGGAGGCCCTCCTAGTGAAGGCATACCGGATTTTGGCCAGGGAGACAGGTTCGGCAGCGGTTCCAGCGAGACCTCCAGCGAGAGCTCTAGCGAGACCTCCGACGTCTCCTCCTGATAGCCTCCCGCCTTCTTTTTTCTTGTTTCATTTAAACTTGTAATATTTTTCCTTTTTGACTTTTCATGTAATGGGTGAGATGTCTAGTGGCATGCAACATTTTGGTGTATATATAAAAGATTGGTTTTTTCTGCTTTTCTTGCCGAAAGGCCTTTATAACTGTTCATCTCTTATTTTTTCACTCATTGTCGTTCGCAAGCACTTCCGCTACCGTGCTTGGGCCTTAGGCTCTTAGGTGGTCACCGTGGATCGTTCATCGCATAAATTATCTAAGCAAACTTCATCGAGAGGGTGTGCCGAGAAGTATTTGCCGAAATGTTATATGCCGAGAGGTCATGGACTTCTCTCCCCCTTTTCGACTTAGAACGGGTACAGGCTGCCCGAGAACTTGGTCTCTCAAAGAGTTCGAGGTCCCTTGAAAGGGGTGACCTCACACTTACTACACTCAGGGGGACGTCATGGACCAAAGGCACAAGAAACTAGAAACAGACCCTCGACTCTAGCGCGGAGGCCCCACCTCACACCCAGAAGAACTTGGAGATCTCCCCCTCCCTAGACAATGATGAGCGAGGGTGCCCTGGAGGATGAAGAGAGAGTAAAGAAGTGATGCACTCCAAGGCACCCCTAAGGGCCTATTTATAGTTTTCTGGGAATGGTCTGCAAATAACCAACCTCCACTGCTCTGAAAATTATCGAAATGCCCCTGGATTGGCCTGCCAACATCCAAATCTCGCTGTTCTAAGCGGCTAATTACAGTCCACCAGGGGTAGTTCCTCAAGCCGGGCGAGCTAGCGGTTAGACGAGCTGAGGCCGGGCGAGCTGGCGGCCTGCGAGCTAGGGCTAGGAGAGACGGTCGGCTGGGCGAGCTGCGGCCTAGCGAGCGGAGGCCTGCTTGGAGAGACGGCGGCCTAGCGAGACGGCGGTCTGGCGAGCGGCAGCTTGCTTGGCGAGACGACAGTCTTACGAGGGGCAGCCTGCTTGGCAAGATGACGGCCTGGCGAGACGATGGTGTGGCGAGACGATGGTCTGGTGAGCAGCAGCCTGCTTGGGGAGACGGCGGTCTGGCGAGCGGCGGCCTGCTTGGCAAGACGGTGGCCTAGCGAGACGGAGGACTGGCGAGCGGCAGCCTGCTTGGCAAGATGGCGGTCTGGCGAGACGGCGGTCTAGCGAGACGGCAGTCTGGCAAGCGACAGCCTGCTTGGCGAGACGACGGTCTGGCTAGCGGCGGCCAGCGTGGCGAGACGGCGGTCTGACGAGACGGCGGTCTGGCGAGACGGCAGTCTGGCGAGCGGCAGCCTGCTTGGCGAGACGGCGGTCTGGCGAGCGGCAGCCTGCTTGGAGAGACGGCGGTCTGGCGAGCGGCAGCCTGCTTGGCAAGACGGCGGTCTGGCGAGCGGCAGCCTGCTTGGCGAGACGACGGCCTTGGGAGAGGTAGCGACCTTGGGCGAGGCAGCGACGAGGCGGCTACCTTGGGCGAGGCAGCGGCCTGGCGACTCCTCGAAGGGGCCGGGGGAAGACAAATATTTCCTCCCCCAACTAATATATTACGCAGGTCCAGCCAAAACTGGCCTCTAGGAGTGCAAAACTAACAAAAAGCTTAAAAACTTACGCCGGGGGGAGACAAATATTTTCTCCCCTACTAGTATATTACGCAGGTCCAGCCAAAATTGGCCTGCGGGAGTGCAAAACTCCCAAAAAGCTTAAAAATGTGCACTGGGGGAAAGACAAATATTTCCCCCTACTAGTATATTACGCAGGTCCAGCCAAAATTGGCCTCCAGGAGTGCAAAACTCTCAAAAAACTTAAAAATGTGCACCTGGGGGAGTCAAATATTTCCTCCCATACTAGTATATTACGCAGGTCCATCCAAAATTTGCCTCTAGGAGTGCAAAACTCCTAAAAAGCTTAAAAACGTGCACCAAGTCTTGTGCCTTGCTTGGGGTCCACTCTTCGTGAATACGGGGTTGTACACAATCCTCACTTTTTTGAGGTTGTCACAAGCTCGGAAAGAAATGTCCAACTCAACGTATTCGCTGAGTGGCCTTCTTAGAGACGAAAAGTACTTGGCCCCTCCCATAGGAGTCAACCTGTCGCGCTAGCTAATGGGAGCCTGGGTGACGAGACGACCTCGGGGTAGAAAACACTTGGCCTCCCCGAGGGGTCAACCTGTCAAGCCAGCTAGTGGGAGTCTGGGTGACGAGACGGCCTAGGGGTAGAAAACACTTGGCCTCCCCGAGGGGTCAACCTGTCAAACCAGCTAGTGGGAGCCTAGGTGACGAGACGGTCCTCGGGGTAGAAACCACTTGTCCTCCCCGAGGGGTCAACCTGCCAAGCCAGCTAAATGGATCTTAGATGACGAGACGGCCTCGGGGTAAAACTCTTGGCCTCCCCGAGGGGTCAACCTGTTAAGCCAACTAATGGGAGCCTGGATGACGAGACGGACTCGGGGTAAAACTCTTGGCCTCCCCGAGGGGTCAACCTGCCAAGCTAGCTAGTGCGCGCCTGGGTGACGAGACGACCTCAGGATAAAACTCTTGGCCTCCCCGAGAGGACAACCTATCAAGCCAGCTAGTGGGAGACTGGGTGACGAGACCCTCTCGGGGGTGGGACTTGCTCTTCCCGAGGCACATTCGACCCAACCAGCTAGTGAGAGCCTGGGTGAGGCGATCCTCTCGGGGATAGGACTTGCTCTCCCCGAGGCACATTCGACCCAACCAGCTAGTGAGAGCCTGGATGAGAAGATCCTCTCTGGCGTGGGACTTGCTCTCCCCGAGGCACATTCGACCCAACCAACTAGTGGGAGCCTGGATGAGGAGATCCTCTCGGGGGTGGGATTTGCTCTCCCCGAGGCACATTCGACCCAACCAGCTAGTGAGAGCCTGGATAAGGAGATCCTTTCGGGGGGGGTGGGACTTGCTCTCCCTGTGGCACATTAGGCCCAACCAGCTAGTGGGAGCCTGGATGAGGAGATCCTCTCGGGGGGTGGGACTTGCTCTCCCCGAGGCATATTCGACCCAACCAGCTAATGAGAGCATGGATGAGGAGATCCTCTCCGGGGGGTGGAACTTGCTCTCCCCGAGGCACATTCGACCCAACCAGCTAGTAGGAGTCTGGATGAGGAGATCCTCTGGGGGGGGTGGGACTTGCTCTACCCGAGGCACATTCGACCCATCCAGCTAGTGAGAGCTTGGGTGAGGAGATCCTCTCGGGGGTGAGACTTGCTCTCCCCGAGGCACATTCGACCCAGCCAGCAAGTGAGAGCCTGGATGAGGAGATCCTCTCGGGCATGGGACTTGCTCTCCCTGAGGCACATTCGACCTAACCAGCTAGTGGGAGTCTGGATGATAAGATCCTCTCGAGGGTGGAACTTGCTCTCCCCGAGGCACATTCGACCCAACCAGCTAGTGGGAGCCTGGATGAGAAGATACTCTCGGGGGGTGGGACTTGCTCTCCCCGAGGCACATTCGACCCAACCAGCTAGTGTGAGCCTGGATGAGGAGATCCTCTTGGGGGGTGGGACTTTCTCTTGCAGAGGCACATTTGACCCAACCAGCTAGTGGGAGCATGGATGAGGAGATCCTCTCGGGGGTGGGACTTGATCTCCCCGAGGCACATTCGACCCAACCAGCTAGTGGGAGCCTGGATGAGGAGATCCTCTCGGGGGTGGGACTTGCTCTCCCCGAGGCATAATCGACCCAACCAGCTAGTGAGAGCCTGGATGAGGATATCCTCTCGGGGGTAGGACTTGCTCTCCCTGAGGCACATTTGACCCAACCAGCTAGTGAGAGCCTGGATGAGGAGATCCTCTCGGGGGTGGGACTAGGCATGCCATTCGAACTTTACTAAATTCAACATCCTCAAACGGGGAAATTTTAAGGTACATGACCTCCCGACTCAACTGGTCAGGGGTAGAGCTCATTATAGGAATAAGAAAGATAAAAGACCTCACCAAGGCAAGGCTCCCTTAGGTTGCTTGAGTACGATGGCCATCACTCGCCTCCTCTGATACCTCTATCCTGCTCAGGATCTCCATGATCTTCTCCATCTCTTATGCTTTGGCTAGCTAGGAGATGGTATTGACAGCCGTGACGTAGCACTGCCTTGCCATCCTGGGGTCCCCCCTGATCCTGACTTGGACCCCTCCTAAGTTGAACTTGAGGCACTTGTGGAAAGACGACGACACACAATGAAAGGCGCTGATGAGGGGCCTTCCGAAGATGGCATTATAACTGTTCGGGGCGTCAACAATGACTAACTGGCAGTTCCTTGAGTCCCCCCCCCCCCAACTTCACCTGGAGTCCGACTCCACCTTCTACCTCCTTCCTTTCCCCTGAAAATCTGAACAGGGGTCCGCCAGAGGCCAACACCCTCCTTAGTTCCACCTTCATCTCGTCAAACGCCTTCTTGAAAATGACGTTGACGGAGCTCCTGTTGTCAACCTAGATCCGGGAGATGGTGTAGCCTTCGATGACTGCCTGGATGACCAGCGCATCGCAGAACGGATCCTCGTGATCCGGCATGTCCTTCATTGAGAAGGTGATCCTTTCCTTGGGGGCGGGGTCTAGGATGTTGAAGCGACGCTCCGTCGGTACATGACATGGAGGCTTGCCTTCCGAGTGGCCTCAATCCCCACTCCACCGTGGATCACTCCTATACCTCCTCGGGTTCCTACGTCGACCCGATCCTCACACGCATCATCCCCCCTTCTCTGGGTAGAACTTCTTCAATCCGCACTGGCGGCTGTTGCTGGGTTGGGGCTCTCGCCTCTCTCACTTCCAGGAATTCGGGGCAGGTAGCTGTAGTGTGACCCTCTACCTGGTGGAAGTCACAATATGACAACACTCTTCCTTCCCTCCTTCGACTGTTTGGGTGATTTCTCCCGTTACCTCTTCCCCTTCTTCCTATATCCATGGCTTGCTGCGGTGGGGGTAGGAACTGCCTAGGGGCTTGTCTTTGGAAGTTGAACCTACCTTGACCTCCAGGGAAGTTCCCCCCACCCTGGACGGGACAACTTCCTGGACCCTGAATGGGCCCTCCCTGTTGCCTCCAACCTGGCTCCGGACCTTCCTGAGGCCCCTGGAATCCCTGAGCTCTCTGCTCTTCTATCCTTCTCCCCTCCTGATGCTTCGAGCCACCTTGCTTCTTCGACTCTGCCTCTGTCAATCTTGCAAACTTCTTGACAAACGTCGGGTTGGCTGCCTCAGTTGTTATCTCCTCTGTCGTCTTTTCCATCAGCTCCTCGAAAGAAAGGGGGGCCTTTCGGGTCAGGCTCATCTTGAGGAACCCCTCGCGCAACCCCACCGTGAACACCATCTGGAGGGCATACCAGTATGTAGATGATATATTGCTTGATTTGGCGTTATTGCATGAATCTAAGCAATTTCTGTCAAAACACTTTGATAAGAAAAATCTTGGAGAAGCATCATTCATTCTAGGAATTGAGATCATTAGGGACCGATCTCACCATACATTGGCACTCTCTTAGAAAGCCTACATCGAGCGTGTACTTGAGAGATTTAACATGCTCAGTTGTAAGGCTGGTGACGTACCTGTGCTTAAGGGTGATAAGCTCAGCTTATCACAATGCCCCAGGAACGATATAGAGAGAGTACATGAAATATATTCCTTATGCTAGTGCGGTAGGCAGCTTAATGTATGCTCAAGTCTGTACCAGACCGTACATTACCTACGCAGTGAGACTTTTAGGCAAATATCAGTCGAACACAGGACCTGATCATTGGGTGGCTGTCAAGAAAGTTTTAAGGTATTTGAAGGGAACTATGGATTTTTAGTTGGTCTACCATAGAGTTCAAAACCTTGAGTTAGTGAGGTATATAGATTCTCATTTTGTCGGGTGTGAGGATGATAGGAAGTCTACTTCAGAATATATATTTAAGTTTGTTGGTGGGGCCGTTTCGTGGAAAAGTGTCAAATAGACACTCATTACTTCATCCACAATGCATGCGGAGTTCGTGGCTCTTTTTGGAGCTTCCACTCACGCAGTGTGGCTTAATAATTTCATTACGGAGTTGAAGGTCGTATATTCTATAGCTGGACCCATCCGGATATACTGTGATAATATCTCTGCAGTTATGTTCTTGATGAACAATAAAAATATCACAAGGTCCAAGCATATGGAAATTAAATTTTTGACCGTTAAGGAATTGGTCAAGAAGGGTGAAATTTTAGTGGAGAATTTAGGAACAGATGACATGTTAGCTGATCCACTTACTAAATGACTTAGTCTTAACGTGTTTCAAAAACATGTTATTAATATGGGGTTTAAAGAGTAGATCGATATGCTATATTAGTGGGAGGTTACATGTACCTCCAATTCAGTTTTTGTCATTTACATTGCACTTTATTTAATTCGTTAATAATTAAAAATATTCATTCAATAATATTATTAAGTTTCAATATTTGTTGATTTTATGTGACACGTCACACTTCATACAAAGTCTCATAACTTGTGTCAGTCGAAGCATAAGACCTAGGACATTTCATTTGAATTATGACATGTAGTATGTCTTTTGACACATGTATTTCAAAAAACCTTAAGGTTAGACATACCTGTTCTTTGGAACACTTAAGAACTTCTCGCAATATGGTTTAGTGCATTCATTTGAGAAGTTTGATTGACCACCAAATTAGAGCAACGTTCATATGCATATTTTCAGTATGTTGTTTTATGTTTTATTTAATCGCGCTTTGTCCATGTCGATTGAATCTATAAGCTGTTGTGATCATGGAATTTCCCGTGTCGCTCAATGATGCGCTTGCCGTCATGATTCAGAGTGAAGGACTTGATTGGACCAGATTGACGCGAGAGTAGACTCAATATCGCGTTCGCTAATTGGTACCCTTAAGTTTAGTGAAGATTTTATCGGAATGTCATAAGTTACGATGAGCACAAGTACAAGTGGGAGAATGTTGGAAATTTTCTGTTAGGTGGACTTGATTCATCGAGGCGTCCCGTTAAAGTCGTATGCGTATATTAGGTCTATTCGGACTCTCATGAGCACGCGTTAATTCAATCGCGCGAATGGTCGAAGCATGTGATAGGTAGGCAGGATCTTCTCGTACATTAAGGGTGCGGACTCGGTCTCATCCAGGCACAAGAGTTGGCATGACATAAAATCCTATTTAATGATATGAGTTACATATTCTCCAATTTATTTTGGAATAACTGAGATTAATTAACCTATTATTTTGTAACTCCTAAAGTGGTTCTCCTATTAAAACCTTATGAGGATTTTTATTCATGATTCTGAAATCACGTCGTTCGTGAACAAGGGTGAAAAATCCGATCCTTTTCGTTTTTCCTGTTTCCATCACAAAACCACCGACTGCACATCTCCTCTCTTTGATTCTTGGAAGAGCAGATCGCCGGAGGTGATCAGAGATCGGCCACCGGGCTTCAACCCGACCACGCTTCTGGATCTTCATCTTTGGTTGATCGTCGGTGCTACTCTTTCAATTCTGTCTGAGTAGATCACGAGGGCAAAGGTTAGGGCAAGAGTAGATGTCAAGTCGCCGACCACCAAATCTGAACCTCCATTGCCGGCAAGGGCTCTCAGCTACTGAAAGGTCGGCACGACTCTCCTCTAGAAGAACGATTAGAGATTTTTCGTTCAGTTTTGGAATACCATCAACGTTGAGATTCTGCTCCACTTCCTAAGAGGGGTGCTCTGGTTTTGTGGTTTCTTTTTGTTTTCAATCAAAGCCATCGGCAAGGAAGAACTCCAATACAAGTAACCTTTTAGCCATGGTTTCCTGAAATCAGAACGAGGGATTTTGACTAGATTTGATCTACATTTCCAGGTATACCATTCTTATTAATTTTACTGAGTAAGATGTGAATGTTCTGTTTTATGCAGTGAAAATTCTTTAATTTTCATGGGAGATTCTTAGCTTTATTTTGGATCTAAATTCTTGTTGTCTGTAAGGTTTTTTTTTGTCTACAAATGCATGAATGCTTGTGCTAACCTTTTGAGTTGCAGAGATCCATATGGATAGACATTATATGTTAGCGAGTTCTGCCAACGCCATCAATGTTGAAGCCAAATATGACCTCAACAGGAGTTCGAAGAAAAAGGGGGGTGCAGCCAAAACCTACTTCTCTCAAGTCTCAACCCTCGACTGGATTCAAAGGACCTAAGACTGACCCAATAGCCTCAGCAGGGAGGTCCCACCTCACACCCGGAAGATCTCTGAGAGCTTCCCCTCCAAAGCCAAAGCTGGGCTAGGAGCTCCTCAGAAAGCACTGGAAATTGAGAGATAATGACAGCTTGCCATCTAAAGAGCCCTTATGGGTCTATTTATAGCATCTTGCTGACCTGAAATTACTGAAAAGCCCCTAGTTGGTATGCCAATAGCTGAATCCCGCTGTTTTCCTGAGGGCACAGGGGTAAATTTACCTGGGGCAATCTGGTCATTTAACCCTAGGCCTTGGCCCCCACTCGGCGAGAGCTGTGCCGAGGACCTCCTGTCCAGAGCCTAGCGCGAACGCTCTCGCCTGCCTATAGGCGAGAGCCCTTTGAGATTGGAGCCTGGCGCAAGCGCCAGCGTTCCCGCGCTGGCCGCGCTCGACGATCCTGGCCCGCTGTTCTCCGTTCAACGATCCGGTTGCGCTCGCCGATCTTGGATTGATGATCTGGCGCGATCGCTCCCGCCAACTTGGACGAGATCTTCTTTAGGGCGGGAACTCCTTCGGCTAGCCCGATTGTGACCATTGTGTCTCCTGGTCTGACTCAGCGAATATGGGGTTGTACACAATCCCCGCTCTTTTTGAGCTAGCTCTGCGCTCGAAAAGACATGTCCAACCCAAAAATATTCGCTGACCACATGTCAACATCATGGAATCTTTTGGTGGGTCGTACGGTGTCTATAAATATGTGTGCTGACAGACGACCATAACACTTCTCTTGGGTCGTCATTCATCGCCTGAGCTCTCGCCTCCTCTCGCGATGCCTTCCAAGCGCGCCGACAAAGCGCTTCCGCAGGATCTGCAAGACCGCATCAACGCGGCACAGGCGCGAGCCAGGGCTAACAGCGCCCTGGTTGCCCCATGGCTAGCGAGACAGTCGTCGGCCGCTGAGCCTTCTCTACCCAAGAAGAAAAAGAAAAGGGCGAAGGTGGTTCAGCGGGACCTGCCCCACGAGAACAGGAGCCCGCCTACCCCAACCCCTAGCCGCGCGGACGATCCCTCGCCGCGGAAGGTATGCTTGATTTGCCAATTTATTGAAGGCACCGGCTGCTTAGTAGTTGACGCGATATCTCTCGCAGGAGACGGTTCCCGATGCTGTCGCGTCCCCGCACGAAATCTTGGATCCATCCTCTAGCCACCCTGAGGATCAACCGCGGGTTTCGGAGGTGGTTCCTCCACCTGACCCGATCACTGCAGGTAACTGTTCCCCTCTCGTCCTTAACCCAAATCTTTGAATGCTGAACTGTCTTCTCGCAGCGCCAGTTTTCGCACCGCCTGGTCTCGCCACCCGGGAGAGCGGGGCGAGGGCTGCGAATCAGCCTGCCCTTGCGGTTGATTCCTCCCTACCGGCGGGAGGAAATACTGCCGAATTTTCCGCGCCTTCGCTAGATGCCAGCCATCCTGCGGGAGAGGAGACCCGCTTCCCCGCTCCCGACCAAGCCGGGATCACCATTCGCAAAGTTTACCCCCCCCCCCCCCCCGGAAAAGGAAAGCCAATCCACCTACTCTTTGGAGCTGGGGGGGGGGGGGCTGGGCCTTCTCGCCTGCCGTCGACCGGGGGGCCTCATCACGCAGGGGACATGGGCTCGCGGCTTGGAGCTGAGGTAGAGGAAGAAGAAGAAGAAGAAAGAGAGGGGGAAGATGGCGAGAGCTCCCCCTTCCCTTCGTCTGACAAGATGGAGGAGATCTTGACCGGTGCCGGGAGCGCTAAAAGACGGGGGAAGAAGGTCGCCGCCGTCCTATCGAAGCTCATCCGGCGAGAACGGGTCCGCGACCTTGCGGCAAAAGAGTTTCGTCAGTCAGTGGAAAAGAGGCTAGAGACTCTGGAGCGGGATTATCTTATCGGCGAGATGGACCGGCCGGGGGGAGCTACTGCCGGATCCTCACCCGAAAGGTGCATCGAGCGAATCCGGGATCTATCTCGCCGGGTTGACCTGGGATGCAGTGTTCTATCGTCCTACTTCAACCCGCAGGCGCAACCCCGGACCAAGCCGCGGGAGCGAGGGAAATGGCGGTGGGAGCAAGGGAAATGGCGCTGGGAGCCTTATTGAACTGCGAGACCTCCCCTTCTCTTCCTCAGGCCTTCCCCTTCTCAGATGTACCCTTATTTATTTATTTATTCACTAGAATTGTAACTGATAATTCTGCACTTATCGCTGACTTCTCATCCAGTTCTCGCTCAGCGAGAGTAATAACTCTGCGCTTATTACTTACTCTTTATTATTGTATGCGCATATGTTACTATCCTGGGCTCTTGGTTGGCGAGAGTTGCCTTGCTTCCGCCTATCTTGCCTGCCGCACGTCATCTCACAATGCTTGCGCTGCTCATTCGGTCAATCGGTCACTATCAGACTTGGGCGGGAAAAACGAAGCGCCGCCGACCAGTGGCGTGCCTGTTGTACCCCCGCCGCCTTTTTGAAAACAATCATCATGATCACGGTTTTCTATAAATAGGGAAGCTCACCTACCACATTCATTTCTCCGACCCCAATCTCTCTCCTCTTCTGTTGCTCTCGCGGTCTCACCAAAGCTCTCGCTTGTCTTTGCCTTCTCGTTCTGCTTTTGCAGGTTCTTGCTCTCGCCTTCTTCTCTTTATCACGATGCCAGGCGAAGGTGAGGGACGATCCAACTGTGTGGAAGCTTTCCAGAAGCACCTTTTTCCATCCTGCACCCTCACCGCGGACGAGTTCAACCTAATCAAGACACAATATGTTCCCGCCAGCTTCACCGCGCGGAACCCGGGCAATCATGACAAGGTAAACACCACAGGGGAGGGGGAGCTCTCCATCCCCATCGAGCACTTCGAGGTGGGCTTCCACCTCCCGCTGTGGCCCGAGATGCGGCAGGCCCACCGGTATTACGGGGTGGTTCCCGCGCAGCTGAACCCAAATTCAGTTGCGATTCTCGTGGCTTTCATATGTTACATGCGATCCGAGAGGATCGAGTTCAGCCTGCCGATCTTCCGCAAGCTGTTCACTTTCCGCGCAAAAGGAGGGGTGGTATTCTTCTCAGGACAACTGCTTAAGACAATCGGTCTCGCCAACAAGCACCATCACTGGGGCGAGAGGTTCAACTTTGTTTCCGGCAACTTCGGGAACGTGCCTCTCGCACCCATCCAATACGAGGATGCCGCCTACAAGCCCCCCTCCTTGGGCTCGCACGAGAGCGCCCTCCTTGAGTTCTTTGGAACCAAGGACTTCGACGTCCTCTACCTTCGGCGAGACGTCGATTCACTCCTCCCTGTGCTTCCAGGAGAAGGTAAAGTCTCGCCTTTATCTTGCTGTTCCTTGTCTTCTTCAAGGTTGGAACTTAATATTATCGCTTTCGCAGGAGAGCGCGAGATCCCTCTATGCCAACCCTTTGACGAGGCTCGCGCTGGCGGGAGCCAACCTCCAAAAGACCCGCTGGCTCTCGCAAAGGCCGCTGCACATGCCTGCCGGAAAGAGCCGTCCCCGCCTCCTTCATCCGGTGTCGTGAAGCGAAAGCCCAGCGCCCCTGCGCCTCAACCAATCAAGAGACCCAAGACGACTGATACCGAGAAGGGCAAGGCCGTTATGGTGCCGCCCTCCCAACCTCTCCCTCCAGGCTGCTCCTTTGAGGAGGTCTTGCAGGCCGTCAGCGAGATCGCAGCCACCAGGGGCGGCCGTGAGACCCCTGCCGAGAACCCTCCGGCCCCTGGTGCTGCAGAGAGCGAGGGAGTCGCTGCCGGGACCTCCGGCCAGCCCCTGTCTGGAGAGGTGCCGCAGGGCCATCGCAATTTTGGTCTCGGCATGAGGTGCCTGGACGCGGAGAACAAGCCGCTGCTTCAGTGGGATCCCGACGCCAACAAGGTCTCGATCTCGTCCCTCTTGCCAAGCTGGGCAGAGCGAGACGAGGTTACCAGCGAGGCTTTCGCCTTAGGTTACTGCCTCTACAGCCGGGAGGATGCCAGTGTCTACGATAGGATGTCAACCCGGCTGCTGGCTTACGATTCCACTCGCGCCCTGATGCGCGGGCTGGAGCTTGCGCACATGTGTGCTCGCCGGAGCATCACAATAAACCGCAATTTTCAGGATATGTTCAAGGCTAGGGATGATGCGGTGGCTTAGACGGCCACTCTGGCTAAGGAGCTGGCCGAGACCCAGCAACTGCTATCTTCGCGCCAGGCGGAAGGGGTAAGCGAGATCTTTCACAGCGCTTGCTCTCGCTACTTTATCTCTTCTCTTTTATGCTAACCTTTTGCTGCTCAGGATTCTACCCAAGCCACGCTTCGCGAGGAGCTATCCCAAGCTCGATACGACAACATCCTCCTGAGGGAGCAGATTGCGCGCCTGGAGGCGAGTGCGACCCCCCCGCTGGACGAGAGACTGAAGAGTCGATACTACTCGGTCTATGACATCGACAAGCTGCTCCAGGCCAATGCGCAGGCTACAGTCAGGTTGACGCTGGAGACGCTGCGAGACGTCAACTGCCCAACAGCTCGCTCCCTGGCTCTTAGAGCCCATTCCAAAGCCCCCGGGCGCCCCTGATACCCCACCCTCGGATGTCCCGAAATCCCCTGCTGGGGGTGGCGAGACCTCCGGGGAGAGCTCCAGCGAAAGCTCCAGCGGGAGCTCTGAGGGGTACAACTTTTCTCCTTGAGGGGCCCCCTTTTTGCTTTTCTTTTCACCTCAATGTAAAGCGCAAGACGCTCTAAGCTTGTACTTACATAATATTTTTATTGCAAACATTTTCATTGTAAATGCCTCGTCCTGTTATTGTGAATGTGCTTGAAGTAATTGTTGTGGTCGAGTGTTTCTTTCGTATGCTTCCGCCGAGGCCCCCGGCCTCCATAGGGTAGCCTACCTTAGCGATGAATAGGCGGGAACCTGGCGCAAACTATCTGTCGGGAACATGGCTCGCGATCTCTTGATACGGGGCCATCTTCCTTCAGGTTGCGCGATTCGTACACGGCTGCCGCATAATGCTTCCGCCTCTCTGTCCCAGAATATTATTAGGTGCCTTCTCGCCGAAAGTCTCCTTCCGCGAGGCCTCTTTGACGGGGGTCTCCTTGACGAGATCAATTCTCGTCGAGACCTCTCTTATCTTCACCTCTTTTCATTTTGTGTTCCTGGTGCACTTCCTGTCTTGTGCGAGCCAAACCTATCCCTCACAGGCGAGCCTTCGGACCTGCCAGCTAGATGAGAGCCTGCGCAGCGGGTCTACCTGGGGCCGAGCCGAGCTCGGGGTGCCGATGAAGATCTCAAACCAACCAAACATATCCCCCACAGGCGAGCCTTCGGACCTGCCAGCTAGATGAGAGCCTGCACAGCGGGTCTACCTGGGGCCGAGCCGAGATCGGGGTGCCGATGAAGATCTCAAACCAACCAAACCTATCCCCCACAGGCGAGCCTTCGGATCTGCCAGCTAGATGAGAGCCTGCGCAGCGGGTCTACCTGGGGCCGAGCCGAGCTCGGGGTGTCGATGAAGATCTCAAACCAACCAAACCTATCCCCCACAGGCGAGCCTTCGGACCTGCCAGCTAGATGAGAGCCTGCGCTACGGGTCTACCTGGGGCCGAGCCGAGCTTGGGGTGCCGATGAAGATCTCAAACCAACCAAACCTATCCCCCACAGACGAGCCTTCGGACCTGCCAGCTAGATAAGAGCTTGCGCAGTGGGTCTACCTGGGGCCGAGCCGAGCTCGGGGTGCCGATGAAGATCTCAAACCAACCAAACATATCCCCCACAGGCGAGCCTTCGGACCTGCCAGCTAGATGAGAGCCTGCGGAGCGGGTCTACCTGGGGCCGAGCCGAGCTTGGGGTGCCGATGAAGATCTCAAACGAACCAAACCTATCCCTCATAGGCGAGCCTTCGGACCTGCCAGCTAGATGAGAGCCTGCGCAGCGAGTCTACTTGGGGCCGAGCCGAGCTTGGGGTGCCGATGAAGATCTCAAACCAACCAAACCTATCCCCCACAGGCGAGCCTTCGGAACTGCCAGCTAGATGAGAGCCTGCGCAGCGGGTCTACCTGGGGCCGATGAAAGATATGGTACCTAAACACCTAGAGGGGGGGGGGGTGAATAGGTGACCTAATCCTTTTTAACTTTGTTGGCAGCAATCAGTTATATCACAGATTTCTAACTAGCTTTTACACAGCAATACAACACATACACAACAAATCCACAATCACAGCACAGCAGACACAATGATTTATAGTGGTTCCCCAATCTTTGGGTACATTCACTTTCCCCCCTTCGCCTATCTAGCAGTGAACTAGACTCGGCCAAACTTCTCCACTGTCTCAGAACCCAAATTGGTTCTTACCTCAGGCCCAAAGCCTTACACTCAGCTTTATCCCAAAGGCTACACTCAGCCAATCAAGGCCTACACTCAGCCAACCAAGGCCTACACTCAGAGATCTAGATCTCCTACACTCAGGCTAACAAGCCCTACCCTCAGCCTTTATAAATATAGGCTTACAATCACTCAGATCCAATGGATCCTACAAGTTAAAATAGTATTACAACAAATAACTCAACAACTCAGAAAATAAGAGAGGAGTTGAGAGTTTCTTGCTGAGTTCTTGGAAGAACTCAGATAGATCCAAACTGACTTAGCTTCCTTCAAAGCTTCTTGAGTAGAACTGAATAAGTCTGAATCCTCTGCAGTTGTTCCTTGACCTCTGCTTCTTAAGATCCAGATGCTTCTGAATTCTTCTTCTCAGCCTAATTCCAAAGACTGAATTCTTGATTGGAGCTCTCTCTCTCCAACTTCTTAGATCTGCCGTTGGACAGCAAGATCTTCTTGATTTGTATCACTTGGATAACTTGATCAGCAACCACTTGAACAAATCTCTTAGATTAATCTGAACTCAATTAGAACTTAATCTTCTTCTGTTAACTCTTAACAATATTAACAACCCCTTTTTCTGTAAACAGTCTGTGCCTATTTATAGGCCTTCTTCATGGTAACCGGCTGGTCCGGTTCATAACTGACTTCTAACATCTCTGACAAGTGTTGTAGACCGGCTGAAACAGCAGCTGTCACGTCATCCAGTCAATTCTTGAAATTCTCTAACTGTCAGATAGTGTCGAGACTTTCTGTTCTTAAGTGTCGACACTTATAGTCCAAGTGTCGACACATGTTGTGTAAGTGTCGACACAACTCTACAAGATGTCGACACATTTCCTTGTATGTCTCGACACAGATTCTTCTGCATGTGTCGACACTGAAATTGAGTGTCAACACAAGTACTTGATCTTCTATCTTCAACTGTATTCTTCTAAGTGTCGACACATCTCCTTTGTGTTGACACAACTTCTTGTGTTGAATCTGTCAAGTGTCGACACTGCTTCTAGGTGTCGACACATAGTCTTTTATGTTGATTCTTGCTGAGTGTCGACACAGCTCCTTGTGTCGACACATCTTCTTCTTGTTGAGACTTCAGCTGAGTGTCGACACATTCCCTTAGTGTCGACACTTGTACTTAGAATAATTTGTTGTTCTTTCTGTTCTTGGCTAAGTGTCGACACAGCTCCTTGTGTCGACACTTTCTTCAAGTGTTGAGTCTTTAGCTGTGTGTCGACACATTGTTCTGAGTGTCGACACATACTTCATATGTTGACTCTTCTGTTGAGTGTCGACACATTGTGCCGAGTGTCGACACTTACATCAAATGCTGACTCTTCTGCATAGTGTCGACACATTGTGTTGAGTGTCGACACTTGTACTTAGACTCTGCAGACTTTTGCTGAGTGTCGACACAACTCCAAGTGTCGACACTTTCTGGTGTAGACACTGCTCCTCTAGGTGTCGACACTTCTGCTAAGTGTCGACACTGCTTCTCTGCATTCTTCTTCACTGAGTGTCGACACAGTTCCCAGTGTCGACACTTTCTGACTGGTGTCGACTCTGCATCCCAGGTGTCGACACAATGACTCCAAGTGTCGACACTGCTTGTCTGGGTGTCGACACAAGCTTTCTCAAGTGTCGACACTTTCCCTCTGGGTGTCGACACATGGACTTAGAAACTTTTTTGCTTCAGTCCAGTGATTTCTTAACCTGCACAAATAACTCAAACATACATCAAATACATTATGATGTATATCATTGAGTTGGGGGAGGCTTCTTCAAATCAGGTACATTTGACCAATGTACCCAACAATCCCCCCCCCTATTTGGAGAAGTCATAACCCTTAGTCAATGATATACACCACTCATAATTAAAAAATTATAAAATGATGTAAAGCAGGATTATGTCAACAGGGTAAACTTAAACATGTAATAATGCACACATGTATACACATTCATCATTGCAGAACAAACAAGAAATAGACACATTCTTCTGAACAATCATGAAATATATTTATCATATATTGTTCTAACATTTTTCTAATACATCTTCAATGATTTATAAAAATGTTTATATGTAAAAGATTACAACATTCTTCAAGTCTATTCTTAGTTTAGTTCTGGTCAGGTTCTTTAATAACAATTCCTTTGCCAGGTTGGACTTGAGCTTTGACAGCAGCAGCAGCAGGCTCAGTATCAGCAGACTTCTTGCCTTTGAGATCTTTCTTCTTGAGTTCTTCAGCCTTGATTTTCTGCCTCTCAAAATAATGATAGGGCTTAGGAAAGTACTTGCTAGGCTCCACTGCAGTAGGAGGTAGCTTTCCTAACTTAGCCTTTCTTCTGTACTGGACAATGGCTTCCTGCCTGATCTCATGCTTCCTCCATTCTGCTTCTGAGAACCACTTGTTCCTGTCATTCATGTTGTCTTTGGCAGCTTTCCAGGCAGTTAGAATTATATTCCTAGAGGTAGGGCTCCACTGTTCAAAATCTGGCTTTTATTCTGCTAGTTCCCTAAACCTCTTCTTTGACAGCCTTGTCTCTTCTTCTTTTTCTAATGCCTCTTGCATAGCTACAGTAATAGGTTGAACAACCTTTTCCAGAACAACATTTGACTTTCCTGCAGTTGGGCTATACATTGTGCTGACATCTGCATGAATCATTTCAAAATCTGGAGGTGGATAAATCACTTGAGCTACCTCTGGTTGCTCACCTCCAAGATATGCACTTTGAATCCCTGATTCAGCAACATTATCATCATCACAGAGTGGAGAATAGCCTAGAGTAGCTCTGATGGAGTTAGAGATCCATTTGGCATGGTCAGAGCTAGCCTTGACTAATACTCTCTCCCCCTTTATGACTTCTTGGGCCACATGGTCTCTTACATCATCCTTTTGAAATCTAATCTGACTATCTAAATACCTGATTCCATCTTTAAAGTAAGGGTTAAGCTTTGTAAGCTGTTCTGAGATGGCTTTCTGGGAATCCTGTATTGCAGTCTTTACAGCTTGGATTTCTTCTTGGAAAACTTTGTCAAAGCCAGCCTTAACATCAGCAGATGTAGAAGATTCAACAGTCTTATTCTTCAATTCAGTGACTATAGCATTGTGGGAGGCAGTCAAATTATCATTCATTCTTAACTGATTCTCCAGCACATATCCTTGTTTTAATGCTATATCATCTACCTGAGTCTTGATCTTCTCCTGGTGAGTAGCCAAATAGACTACTGCATTCCCACCCTTGTGGAAGCAGTCAGTCATTTCTTTCTTGTTGAGATTCATCTCAAACCTTATAGATTTTATATCTTGAGCAAGATCAAACTGTAATGATCTGTGCCCTGCATCAACATAAGCCTCTATGGCTTTCCTTTGTTCATCCATTTTGATCTGTAGTGCAATCAGTAAAGCACTATAGTCAGCAGTTGGAGCTTGCTGAACTATAGGCTGTGGGGCAATGGATTGTAGGGCTTTCTTGTAGCTCTGACTTCTTCTCTTGAATACAAAGAGTTTCTTCTTTTTAGCCCTAGCACTCTCCTCATCTTCAGAGGCAGAGGTGCTTGCAATATCAACTCTATTCTTAGGGCTCTCTGGTTTTTCAGCTTGCACATCAAGTGCTTTCTCAGTTTCTGGCCTTTCAGATTCTTCCAGAATTGTCATGTGCTCCCCCTCAGCAGCAGCACTCTTATCTTTAGCAGCAGCATCCTTGTCCATATCAAAATCATCTTGGTCTAGATTCAGAAACAAATCTTCCATTGTATATTCAGGTGGAGACTGTGCAGGAGAAGTTCTTGGTTCTTCAATTACTTGATCAGGAACTACTTCCAGTACAGCAGATGTGTCTTGGATAACAACATCTGGTGCTTGACTATTTTTCTGAGTTTGCTGATATACATCAGACAAATCAGAATCTACTATAGAAAATTTCAATGTATTTAGATCAATGAGTACCTCTTGGATGATGGTAGTGGCTTGCTCACTATCCAGAGTAGATGGTTCTTCTACTACTGGAAGCTCCCCCTGGCTGTGATCCCTATGGATGGGGCTAGCATGAGGCATCTCCCCCTGGATCTCAGCAGTCTCTTGAGGAGCAGGAGACTTGACTACTGTCTCTTCCTCCTGATCATCAGGTGTGAACACCACCTGTTCTTCACTCTCAGAACTGCTTGAGGACTCTTGTGCCACTTGCACAGTCTTTCTCTTCTTCTTAGGAGGAATTTCTTTTGCAGATACTGGCTTTTCTGGGGTTGCCACTTCCTTGGACAACACTCTTTCCCACCTTGAAAAGATCCTCATATCCATCTTTCTCATGTGGTTGATTTTGCTACCTGCAGCAGTGCTCATTACCTCTGGTATTGTACCAGCCAGGTAGAGACTAAGTATTCTGCCCAGATTGGGCTTCTTCAGACTTTCCTTTATCTTCTCATAGATAACCATTGACCAATCTGTTTTTAGGTTGAAGATAATTCTGGTCATGACATTGAACATGGAGGCTGACACCCTGTCATGCCCTCCAGTCTTACTGAGAATGACCTTGCCCACTATCTCTGACAGAAATTTTCCTTGACTGTTCATGCCTTTTCTGTTAAAGACAGAACCTATCTTCATCTTAGAATCAAGACCACACCAGACCAAAGCTTCCCTGGTCTTGGATGTAGAAACTTCTTCTTCTTCTTGAGTCTTAGGTAGCTGAAGTACCTTTCTCAGACTTTTGGGTGATACCTTGACCTTGGTTCCATGCACTCTGGATTTGATTCTGTATCCAGAGTCATCCACAGTTGCTCCAGTAAGGAATTCAAGCACTTCCTTCTTCCATATCTTGGTTGGTTCTGAAACCAAGTATTCTAGTCCTGAATCGCTGACTAGGGTAACCACTGACTTGATATCTTGATCGCCATCGTCGAATGCGCCGCGCACAAGTTCGTAGCCTTCGTTGACGTTTTCCTCGAGCTTGGGAGCCATTAGGGTTTGAGAATTTGTCTTTAGAAAAGAGAAATGTCGACACAGCAGTTTTGGTCTCGAAACTCTGAAAGCGTGTCGACAAATAAAGACAAAACCCAATTTATACCTTTCTGATTTTTGAAGATGAACAGGCGGGACAGCTAGCTTAACATGTGTCGACACTGGCAATAAGTGTCGACACTGACTTATAATGTCTCGACACATATGTGTCGACACAAGTGTTAGTCAACAGATAATATGTGTCGACACATGTTTATGTGTCGACACCACTCTACTCGACTAATCGTCGAGACTTTACTTTAGAAAATTCTAAGTAAAACTTAAGTGTCGACACCACATTGGATGTGTCGACACCTACTCGACATGTGTCGACACTAACATTTTGAAGTGTCGACACCAATCATCCTAGATGTGTCGACACCTTTTTCCTGAAGTGTCGACACTTTTATTCTGTGTCGACATAGACTTGTCTATGTGTCGACACCTTTTGACTTAGCCAATTTTCTATTCTGTAAACTTAGTCTAAGTTTATCATTCCTAGTTCAATTTTGAATCTATTGAACTTAGCTTCTTCTAGGGGCTTAGTGAACATGTCAGCTATCTGATTATCAGTTTTAACATATTCAAGTGCAATATCATTTCTTTCTACATGTTTTCTAAGAAAGTGATACTTAATCTCAATATGTTTTGTTCTACTATGAGATACAGGGTTGTTAGCTATTGAAATAACACTTGTAGAATCACAGAAGAGTGGAGTTCTACTTACCTGAAATCCATAGTCCACTAGCTGATGTTGAATCCATAGAAGTTGAGCACAGCAACTTCCTGCAGCTACATATTCTGACTCAGCTGTGGAGATAGCCACACTAGTCTGCTTTTTGCTGCTCCATGAAATTATTCTTCCACTTAGGAATTGACAGGTTCCAGTTGTGCTCTTTCTATCCTCTTTGCATCCTGCAAAGTCTGCATCTGTATAACCTGTTAGATCAAAATCTCCATTCCTAGGGTACCGAAGGCCTAGATAGGGAGTGCCCTTTAGATATCTCAATATTCTTTTGACTGCAGTCAAGTGAGACTCTTTAGGGCAGGCTTGATACCTTGCACAAACACATGTAGCATACATGATGTCTGGTCTACTAGCAGTCAAGTATAGTAGGGAGCCAACTATCCCTCTATACAAGGTTTCATCTACAGGTTTCCCTGCATCATCCTTGCTAAGAGACATACTTGACCCCATAGGAGTCTTCATGGTGCTGGATGAATCCATACCATATTTCCTTATGAGTTCTAGGGTGAACTTGGACTGACATATGGATAAACCACTTTCAGTCTGTTTAACTTGGAGACCCAAGAAAAACTTCAGCTCTCCCATACTACTCATCTCAAACTGACTTTGCATAAGCTTTGCAAACTTTTTGCAAAGGCTACTTTCAGTAGACCCAAATATAATGTCATCTACATATATTTGGACAATTATGACTTTGCCTCTAGATTCCCTAAGGAATAGAGTCTTATCTATTTTCCCCCTTGAGAACTTGTTCTCAATGAGGAAACTAGATAGGGTTTCATACCAAGCTCTAGGAGCTTGCTTTAACCCATATAAAGCTTTCCTAAGTTCTATAGACATGATGAGGTAAAGTTGGATCAACAAAACCTGATGGCTGATCCACATAGACTTCTTCTTTCAAATTACCATTTAGGAATGCTGACTTGACATCCATTTGGTATACCTTGAATCCTTGATAGGTTGCATAGGCCAAGAACATTCTTATGGCTTCCAGTCTGGCTACTGGAGCAAAGGTTTGATCAAAATCAATACCTTCTTCTTGCCTATATCCTTTAGCAACCAGTCTTGTTTTATTCTTAATGATGACCCCTTGTTCATCTAACTTATTTCTATAGATCCACTTAGTTCCTATAACATTGTGGTCTTTAGGTTTAGGAACCAGTTCACAAACCTTGCACCTTTTGAACTGATTAAGTTCTTCTTGCATAGCTTCAGTCCACTGTGGATCTTGTATAGCTTCTTCAAATTTCTTAGGTTCTATTTGAGACAGAAAACTAGAATATACTACAGCATTCTGATTTCTGCTCCTTGTCTGAACTCCTTGTCTTGGATCTCCAATAATCAGCTCTACTGGATGATCTCTTAGATGCTTGTTGGCTGGTGGCATCCTAACTTCAGGTTGAACTTCTTCAGCATCTGCATCATGTTGTACTTCTTGTATTTCTTCAGCTATTGGCACATGTAGTTCTCCCCCTGGATAACTGCTATTGCCTTCTACGTGCTGTCTTGCAGCAGACATCTCTTCTATAGTAAGCTTGTCCAATTTCTTTGTCAAACCTGTGGGGCTGCATACATTGCTAGACAACTCATTGTTAATAAGTTTTGTCTCATCAAAAACTACATGCACAGTCTCCTCTACAACTTGTGTAGTCAAGTTGTATACTCTATAAGCCTTACTATTGTTGCTGTACCCAACAAAAATTCCCTCTTGGGACTTGGCAGCAAACTTAGTTATGTAAGACTTCCCATTGTTAAGTATGAAGCATTTGCAACCAAAGATCCTGAAATAGGATAGATTTGGTTTCCTGCCTTTCACAACTTCATAGGGGGTCTTGTTTAGTCTTTTAGTGATGGTAGCCCTATTTATCACATGGCATGCAGTGTTAACTGCTTCAGCCCAGAAATACTCAGGCAGTGATGTATCACTAAGTAGGGTTCTACCAGTCTCTATCAAGGTTCTATTCTTCCTCTCAGCAATGCCATTTTGCTGAGGTGTTCTAGGTGAAGAGAATTCTTGAAATATCCCAAAGTCTTCACATAGTTTTGTCATGCTTTCAGATTGAAACTCAGTACCATGGTCACTTCTAATTTTGACCACAGTACTATTTAGTTCATTCTGAATTTGCTTGACAAAGTTGTAGAAGACACTAGGTGTTTCAGATTTCTGCCTTAAGAAGAACACCCAGGAAAACCTTGAGTAGTCATCAACAACTACAAAGATATAGACCTTCCTACCTAAGCTGTGAACTGGCATTGGACCAAAGAGATCCATATGCAAGAGGTATAAACATCTCACAGCATCTTTGTTATCTATGCTTCTAAAGGTTGATTTAGTCTGCTTGCCCTTTTGACAAGCTGAGCAAATGCCATCTTTAACACACTTAACTTGAGGACCATTCTTCACTAACTCTTTGCTAAAGAGTTTGCTAATAGTCTTGTAGTTAAGATGAGCTAGCCTCTTGTGCCACTTGACACAATGAGAGACTGTCTCATCAGCTACAAGACAAACAGGAGAACCATTGTTCTCAATCATAATGTCTAGACAGTAGACATTCCTCTTTCTATATCCTGTCAAAATGATCTCTTGATCACTTGACCTCTTGATATGACAATCATTTTTAACAAATGAGATGTCATACCGTACATCACTTAACTGACTTATACTTATAAGGTTGTGTTTCAACCCTTTAACATAAGCCACTTGAGTAATGATAACAAGGTTTGAAGAAATGTTACCAAACCCTTTGATGATTCCTTTTTCAGAACCACCAAAGGTCACTTTAGGACCATTTTTGATTGGAATATAGTCCTTCAGTAGTCCCCTTGTTCCAGTCATATGTCTGGAACATCCACTATCCAAGTACCATGTTGGGGTATGGCCACTTGGATTCACCTGCAAAACAAATTAATGAACCTTAGAACCCAAAGTAAACTTGGGTCCTTGGTGATTGTTAGTTTGCAACATGACACAGCTACCTACTGGCTTTCCACCAGGTAACTTGCTACTCAACTTGGCACTGGCATTGTGCCAACAATCCATTGCAAAATGGCCAATCTTGCCACAGCACCAGTATTCAAACTTGTTGTACCTTTGCTTAGGTACAGACTTTGCTGTCTTAACTGCAGCTGACTTATTGAATGTTGGGGCCTTGCCCTTGGGCTTGGACTGATCCTGAACAGTCCTGGCAGGTTTAACAAAACCCAGTCCAGCCTTACCTTTGTGATGAGTAAAATCATCAATCAAAGGTAGAACTGATTTAGGCTTTGAAAACTTTGCAACCAGTTCTCTCTCTTTCTGAAGATTTGTCTCCAGTTTCTTAATTTGATCATTCTTAAATGTGATAGTACCCATCTGAATCACTGTAATGTGTTTCAGCCTAGCTACCTCATTCAGTTTTTGATCAAATTGCTTCTCAAATTCTGTTGCAGCAGCCTTGAGATCAGCAATCTCCTTTGCCTGACTTTTGGCAAGGGACTTGCTTTTCTTATAAGCCTGTAACAGCACCTTATATTCATCTATGAGCTGATGAATATCATCCTCAGACTCAGAACCACTTCCATCATTTGATGAAGATGATTCTGATTCTGAACTAGAACAAGAAACTGAACTTAGAGTTGGACTTTGTACCTGACTAGGTCCTGGCTGCTCCAGGATTTTGGTACTCTCAGTCAATGTCATCAGTCCTTGGCACTGGCAGTCTTCTTGTTCATAAATTGACTCCAAGATCTGCATAAATTCTTCTTCTTCTTCAGCAAATAGCCCTATGTAGGCTTCAGCATCAGTATCAGTGTCTGAAGAAGAAATATCTGAAAGAGTCTTCTCATTCTTGGCAACAAAAGACTTCTCTTTCTTTCCTTTGAGGTGAGTCTTTTTTCTGTCACTGGATTCTTTTCTTTTCTCAGGACAATCAGCAATGACATGACCCTGTCTATTGCAGCAGTAGCACACAATCTTTGATCCAGTTGCCTTGCTTGTCTTTGTCTTTTTCCTGTCCTTCTTTGAAGGCTTTTTCTCCTGATTCAAGACTTCTTTTCCCTTGTAAGTAGATGGTCTGGACCTCCACTGTTTCTTCTTCAGGAATTTCTGAAAGTGTCTAGTGAAGGCAGCAAAGTCTTCATCACTTTCACTGCTTGTAGACTTTGTACTGACAGACTCTTCTAACTCAGATTCAACTACCTCTGGAGGTGGAGTTGATGACTTAGTCCTGCATTTTCTGGGAACTTCTGTCTTGAAAGCAACAGTCCTTTCCTTGTGCTCAGTCCTAGTAGATTTCTCCTCCACTTTCCTCACTGTCAGCTGCATCTCATATGACAATAACTTGCCAAACAGTGTAGGAGGAGGAATTTCTCCCAACTTTGCCATTTCTCTTATGGCACAGATCTTGGTGTCCCAATCTTTGGTTAGGGACCTCAGGAATTTGTCATTTAGTTCATAGTTGCTGAACTCTCTTCCATAAGACATGAGTTCATTAACTATTCTATAGAACTTCTTGTAGCATTCAGTGATGCTATCTCCCTTTCCTTGCCTAAAGCTCTCATACTCTTGATTAAGCAAGGACTTCTTATCTTGCCTAACTTCTTCAGAACCTTCCATATAGACAATGAGAGTATCCCACATTTCTTTTGCTGTCTTACAGTGAATTAAGTTCTGAAAAGTGGCATCATCAATGGCACTAACTATTATGTTCTGTGCCCTCTTGTCCATGGTTGCTAGGACAATCTCATCCTTGGTCATCTCAGAGAAATCCTTTGGAGTCCTCTGATTTGCATCCAATACTGAAATCTTCATGGGCACATAAGGCCCTTTCTTAACTGTGATGTAGATTCTTGGGTCTGAGGCCTCCATAAATAGCCTTACCCTTTCTTTCCAGATCCCAAAAATTTCCTTTCTGCAAATAGGTAATTTCATGGAACCCAATTCTTTATGATTTTCAAAAGAACCCATGGTTCTTGATTTTCTTGAAGCTGTTTTCTGACTTAGACTGTTTCTGCCAAACAGGATCTCCTTAGACTGTTAGTCCTTGTTTTGAGGAACCTGGCTCTGATACCACTTGAAAGATATAGTACCTAAACACCTAGAGGGGGGGTGAATAGGTGACCTAATCCTTTTTAACTTTGTTGGCAGCAATCAGTTATATCACAGATTTCTAACTAGCTTTTACACATCAATACAACACATACACAACAAATCCACAATCACAGCACAGCAGACACAATGATTTATAGTGGTTCTCCAATCTTTGGGTACATCCACTTTCCCCCCTTCGCCTATCTAGCAGTGAACTAGACTCGGCCAAACTTCTCCACTGTCTCAGAACCCAAATTGGTTCTTACCTCAGGCCCAAAGCCTTACACTCAGCTTTATCCCAAAGCCTACACTCAGCCAATCAAGGCCTACACTCAGCCAACCAAGGCCTACACTCAGAGATCTAGATCTCCTACACTCAGGCTAACAAGCCCTACCCTCAGCCTTTATAAATATAGGCTTACAATCACTCAGATCCAATGGATCCTACAAGTTAAAATAGTATTACAACAAATAACTCAACAACTCAGAAAATAAGAGAGGAGTTGAGAGTTTCTTGCTGAGTTCTTGGAAGAACTCAGATAGATCCAAACTGACTTAGCTTCCTTCAAAGCTTCTTGAGTAGAACTGAATAAGTCTGAATCCTCTGCAGTTGTTCCTTGACCTCTGCTTCTTAAGATCCAGATGCTTCTGAATTCTTCTTCTCAGCCAAGTTCCAAAGACTGAATTCTTGATTGGAGCTCTCTCTCTCCAACTTCTTAGATTTGCCGTTGGACAGCAAGATCTTCTTGATTTGTATCACTTGGATAACTTGATCAGCAACCACTTGAACAAATCTCTTAGATTAATCTGAACTCAATTAGAACTTAATCTTCTTCTGTTAACTCTTAACAATATTAACAACCCCTTTTTCTGTAAACAGTCTGTGCCTATTTATAGGCCTTCTTCATGGTAACCGGCTGGTCCGATTCATAACTGACTTCTGACATCTCTGACAAGTGCTGTAGACCGGCTGAAACGGCAGCTGTCACGTCATCCAGTCAATTCTTGAAATTCTCTAACTGTCAGATAGTGTCGAGACTTTCTGTTCTTAAGTGTCGACACTTATAGTCCAAGTGTCGACACATGTTGTGTAAGTGTCGACACAAGTCTACAAGATGTCGACACATTTCCTTGTATGTCTCGACACAGATTCTTCTGCATGTGTCGACACTGAAATTGAGTGTCGACACAAGTACTTGATCTTCTATCTTCAACGGTATTCTTCTAAGTGTCGACACATCTCCTTTGTGTTGACACAACTTCTTGTGTTAAATCTGTCAAGTGTCGACACTGCTTCTAGGTGTCGACACATAGTCTTTTATGTTGATTCTTACTGAGTGTCGACACAGCTCCTTGTGTCGACACATCTTCTTCTTGTTGAGACTTCAACTGAGTGTCGACACATTCCCTTAGTGTCGACACTTGTACTTAGAATAATTTGTTGTTCTTTCTGTTCTTGGCTAAGTGTCGACACAGCTCCTTGTGTCGACACTTTCTTCAAGTGTTGAGTCTTTAGCTGTGTGTCGACACATTGTTCTGAGTGTCGACACATACTTCATATGTTGACTCTTCTGTTGAGTGTCGACACATTGTGCCGAGTGTCGACACTTACATCAAATGCTGACTCTTCTGCATAGTGTCGACACATTGTGTTGAGTGTCGACACTTGTACTTAGACTCTGCAGACTTTTGCTGAGTGTCGACACAGCTCCAAGTGTCGACACTTTCTGGTGTAGACACTGCTCCTCTAGGTGTCGACACTTCTGCTAAGTGTCGACATTGCTTCTCTGCATTCTTCTTCACTGAGTGTCGACACAGTTCCAAGTGTCGACACTTTCTGACTGGTGTCGACTCTGCATCCCAGGTGTCGACACAATAACTCCAAGTGTCGACACTGCTTGTCTGGGTGTCGACACAAGCTTTCTCAAGTGTCGACACTTTCCCTCTGGGTGTCGACACATGGACTTAGAAACTTTTTGCTTCAGTCCAGTGATTTCTTAACCTGCACAAATAACTCAAACATACATCAAATACATTATGATGTATATCATTGAGTTGGGTGAGGCTTCTTCAAATCAGGTACATTTGACCAATGTACCCAACAGCCGAGCCGAGCTCGGGGTGCCAATGAAGATCTCAAACCAACCAAACCTATCCCCCACAGGCGAGCCTTCGGACCTGCCAGCTAGATGAGAGCCTGCGCAGCGGGTCTACCTGGGGCCGAGCCGAGCTCGGGGTGCCGATGAAGATCTCAAACCAACCAAACCTATCCCCCACAGGCGAGCCTTTGAACCTGCCAGCTAGATGAGAGTCTGCGCAGCGAGTCTACCTGGGGCCGAGCCAAGCTCGGGGTGCCGATGAAGATCTCAAACCAACCAAACCTATCCCCCACAGGCAAGCCTTCGGACCTGCCAGCTAGATGAGAGCCTGCGCAGCGGGTCTACCTGGGGCCGAGCCGAGCTCGGGGTACCGATGAAGATCTCAAACCAACCAAACTTATCCCCCACAGGCGAGCCTTCGGACCTGCCAGCTAGATGAGAGCCTGCGCAGCGGGTATACCTGGGGCCGAGCCGAGCTCGGGGTGCCAATGAAGATCTCAAACCAACCAAACATATCCCCCACAGGCGAGCCTTCGGACCTGCTAGCTAGATGAGAGCCTGCGCAGCGGGTCTACCTGGGGCCGAGCCGAGCTCGGGTTGCCGATGAAGATCTCAAACCAACCAAACCTATCCTCCACAGGCGAGCCTTCGGACCTGTCAGCTAGATGAGAGCCTGCGCAGTGGGTCTACCTGGGGCCGAGTCGAGCTCGGGGTGTCGATGAAGATCTCAAACCAACCAAACCTATCCCCCACAGGCGAGCCTTCGGACCTGCCAGCTAGATGAGAGCCTGCGCAGCGGGTCTACCTGGGGCCGAGCCGAGCTCGGGGTGCCGATGAAGATCTCAAACCAACCAAACATATCCCCCACAGGCGAGCCTTCGGACCTGCCAGCTAGATGAGAGCCTGCGCAGCGGGTCTACCTGGGGCCGAGCCGAGCTCGGGGTATTACAAAACACATAATCATGTTATATTATGAAAAATTTGACAATAGTTAAGAGAAACTCAGTCGATGTAGTATAATAAGTTTATTTTGAGATACATGGTTACATCCTTCCCCCTTCAGGGATAGAAGCATTTTAGGTCATCGCCGCTCCAGGTGTGGCTTAGAGCCCTCCCCTCCACGTCCTGGAGGTAGTATCCTCCAGTCCTGAGGACTTCCCTCACTGTGTAAGGTCCTTCCCAGTTCGAGTGGAGCTTGCCCACGGGAGCCGACCTCCCTGCCGCGTCAACCTTTCTCAGCACCAGATCCCCTTCGGTAAACTGCTTGACCCTGACATGCTTATCAAAATACTTGGTCATTTGTCGCTTGATCTCCTCTTGCCTAATAGCCGCCACGTCTCGCAGTTCTTCCACCATATCCAACGAGAGGCGTTGCCCCTCCTCATTCTCCAACCTCCAAGTCTCGTCTCCTTCGCCCGCGGCTGTGACTCGCGGGGACCGGACCTCAAACTCTACTGGTAGGACGGCCTCACACCCATGAGAGAGCTTGAAGGGGGTCTCACCGGTGGCCGTGTTCGGGGTCGTTCGTAGGGCCCACAGGACCGAGGGGAGCTGCTCCACCCAATTCTCCTTTAAGTTCTCCACCTTTTTCTTTAGTAGGTTCACAAGGATTTTGTTTGCCGCTTCCACCTGGCCGTTACTCCGGGGGTGGTGGACAGAGGCAAACCAGAGGTCTATCCCTAGCTGGGCGCAGAAGCTGATGAACTACTCGCTGGCAAACTGGGGGTCGTTATCCGTCATTATTGCTTGGGGCAACCCATGTCTGCAAATGATCTCCCCCCAGACGAAGTTCCTTATGACCTGTGAGGTGACCTTGGCCAAGGCTTTAACCTCTAGCCACTTCGAGAAATAATCGACCATGACCAAGAGGAATCTCCTCTGCCCACTAGCCGGAGGAAAGGGCCCAACTAAATTCATTCCCCAAATGGCGTACGGCCACGGTGCCGTGATACTTCGGAGCCTTTGAGCTGCCAAGAGCTGAAGGGGGCGCAGAGCTGACATCTTTGACACCTCCTTGCAAACTCCGTGGCATCCTTCCTTAGGGTGGGCCAAAAGTACCCATGCCTGACCACCCTTGCCTCCAACGTCCTTCCTCCGGAGGGACTGTCGCACTTGCCCGAGTGCACCTCCCCCAATATCTTCGGGATCTCTTCTTCGATCACACATCTAGCCAGGAGCCCTGGCAACATCTTACGATGCAGGCCCCCTCCATCATTAGGTAGTGAGCTGCTTTGCGCCTGAAGCTTTTCCCGACCTTGGTCCCCTCGGGAAGTTCACCGGTGGTTAGGAAGGTCACAAATGGATCCACCCACGAGGGTTGCCGATCTACCAGCATCAACTCTCCTTCCTCGATATTCGGTCAAAATAGCTCTGTCAAGGTCCCTCCTCCCCGAGGTCCGAACTTGGCTAATCGATCAGCGGCTACACTTTCTTCCCTTGGAACGTGTTGAATTGAGAATGACCGGAACCCTCCGATGATCGCCCTTACCTTAGAGAGGTATTTGGTGAGGGTAGGCTCCCGAGCTTCGAACTCTCCCCAGATCTGAGACACTACTACTTTTGAATCATTGAAAGCTTCCACATCCTGAATCTCCAGCTCCTTTGCCAAGCGAAGGCCGGCGATCACGGCCTCATACTCCGCTTGATTGTTGGTCACGGGGAAATGTAAAATGACTGCTTGCTCTATGGTTACCCCCTGGGGGCTTGTCAATATCACCCCTGCCCCGAGGGAGTGCCTTCCCGAGGACCCATCAACCATCATCTTCCACGCTTCTCGAGGTTGCTGCTCCTCCCCCTCGACTTCAACAATGTAGTCTGCTAGGAAGTCCGCCACTGCCTGCGCCTTGATGGAGAGTCTTTGGACAAAAGAGATGTCGAACTTGCTTAGCTCAATAGACCACTTATCCAGTCTCCCTGAGTGCTCCACTCCTTCGAAGATCTTGCAAAGAGGGTGGTCGGTCACCACCCTAATCGAATGTGCTTGAAAGTACGGCCGGAGTATCCTTGCCGAGATGACCAAGGCGTAAGCGAGCTTTTCAAGGATGGGGTAGCGGAGCTCTGCTTTCCTCAATATCCGGCTGACGTAGTAGATGGGCAGTTGCTTCTTTCCTTCTTCCCTCACTAGGACGGAGCTTACTGCCTCTGCTCCTACTCCGAGGTACAAGGTCAGGTCCTCTCCTTCTTTTGGGCTCTAAAGCATAGGAGGCTGAGAGAGTTGTCTTTTCAGCCTTTGGAAGGCCTCTTCGCACTCGGTTGTCCACTCAAACCTTTGATTCCCCCGCAGCACCTTAAAGAATGAAGAACACTTGTCTCCTTCCCTGGAGAGGAACCTGCTCAGCCCAGCCAGCTTGCCTGTCAAGCGCTGGACCTCCTTGGCGTCGCGAGGTGACTCTAAATCCAGGATGGTCTTTACCTTGTCCGGGTTGGGCTCCACCCCAGCCAGTGTCAGAAGATGCCCGAGGAACTTCCCGCGGCTGGCCCCGAAGACACACTTCAAGGGGTTCAGCCTCATCTTGAACCTTCTTAAGGTGGCGAATGTCTCCTCCAGATCTTGTAGGTGTGAAACCATGCACTTGCTTTTTATCATTAGGTCGTCGACGTAAACCTCCAAGTTTCTCCCTCTCTGATCCCGGAAGACCTGATCCATCATGCGCTGATAGGTAGCTCCTGCGTTCTTTAACCCAAAGGGCATCATTTTATAACTGAAGCATCCCTCCCTCGTGATGAAGGAAACGTCCTTGGTGTCAGGAGGGTGCATCCGGATCTGGTGATAACCTGAAAAAGCATCTAAAAACCTCATGACAGAAAAACCAACGGCTGAATCAACCAGCGCGTCGATCCGAGGCAGGGGGTAGCAATCCTTAGGGCATGATTTATTTAACAAAAAAAAGTCAATACACATTCTCCATTTACCACCTCCTTTTTTAACCATTACCACATTCGAGATCCAGCCCGGATACTGGATCTCTGAGATGAAGTCTGCCTCCAGGAGCTTCCTGACCTCCTCACGAATGGGCTCCTATAACTTGGTGGCGATGGCTCTCATCTTCTGGCGTATGGGGCGAGTGCGGGGGTCCAAGTTCAGGCGATGGCAGGCCACGTCTGCGTCGATGCTCGGCATGTCCGTCATGCTCCAGGCGAAGATGTCGACGTTGCTTTGAATGCAAGCCCGCACTTGTTCCCAAGCCTCGGGACTCAAGCCCCCGCTAACCCGCACCCTTTGTACTCTCCCTGCGCTGGTGAAGACCTCCATCTCCACCACTTATTTGGCCGGCTCCAGCCGTGACTTCTCCCAGCCGGCCCTTGTCTCTTCCTCCAGCTCCAGCTCTCCCCTCTCTACCTCCTCCTCGATCTCCATTGCCTCTATCAGCCCCTCCTGCTGCTGCTCGACTCCCACGCCCCTCGGGGCCTCTCCCTCAACTCCTCCTGCCGCTTGTTCTCCTACTTCCATCACCCTTTCTGGGCTCTCCTTCTCCTCGTCCCCCCGGACCTCCTGCTCATCTCCTTGCTGCTCCCCAGTCTCCTCTTCTCCCACTTCCTCTTCAACTATCTCTCTTGCCTCCTCTAGGCCCATTCCCTCTTCCTCAACGACCTCCTCGAGTGCCGCCATCTCAATCTCCAATTCCTCTGCCTCTGCCATCCACGAAATGGTGTTGACGGCTGTAACGTAGTATTGTCTTGCCACCTTCGGGTCTCCTCTTACCCTGACCTGCACCCCTCCATTGTTGAACTTGAGGCACTGATGGAACGAGGAGGGGACGCAGCGAAAGGCGTTGATGAGGGGGCGCCCAAAGATGGCGTTATAGCTGCTCGGGGCGTCCACGATCATGAACCTACAGTTCTGTGACACGCCCCCCAACCTTACGTGCAGCCCTACTACTCCTTCTACCTCTTTCCTCTCTCCGGAGAACCCGAACAGGGGTCCATCCGAAGCCAAGACCCTCTTCCCTTCAACCCTCATCTCATCAAAGGCCTTCTTGAAGATGACATTTACCGAGCTCCCGTTATCTACCAGTATCCTCGAGACCGTATAATTTTCCACCGCCGTCTGGATCACCAGGGCGTCACAGAATGGATCATCATAGTCTGGCATGTCTGCTGACGAGAAAGTGATTTTTTCTTCTTGTGGGGGAACCTGGGAGGTAGAGACGACCCCCCTTCGGTACATGGTTTGCAGGCTCCCCTTGCGGGTTGCCTCAATCCCCACTCTTCCGTGAATCACCATGATTCCTCCCCGGGTCCCTACATCCACCCGATCTTCGCACCTGTCTTCCACCTCGCCCTGCTGCACCTCTACTATCCTCACCGGTGGATCCTGCCTCCCTGCTCCTCTTGCTTCTCTTATCTCTAAGAACTCCGGGCAGGTGGTCGTCGCGTGACCTTCCTCCTGGTGGAAGTCACAAAAAGGCAACGCCACCCCGCCCCTTCTTCCCTCTCCTCTTCCTCGTCTACCTCCTCCTCGAGCTCCTCTTGCTGCTCCTCTTCCTCTTCCCACTTCCATGGCCTCCTGCGATGGTGGGGCACGACCCCCCGGTGCCTGCCTCCACGCCGGTTGATCGAACCTCCGGGGTTCCCGTAGATTATCTCTTCCCTGGTAGCCCCCTCCTTGGCCCTGGGGGCGACCCTCATGGGGCCTCCAACCTAACCGGTTGTTCGGCTCCCGGGCCCCCCATCCCTGCTGCTGCCCAAACCTTCGGGGCTCTTCCCTTCTCCTTTCTTCCCTTTGCTCCATCTGTTCCCTCGGCTCCTTTTGTCTTCCTGCTGATGGTTCCTTCACGTCGTCTTCCGCCAGCCTGGCCAACTTCCTGGCGAATGCTGGGTTTGCTCTCTCGAAGTCGATCTCCTTTGTCTCCCTCTCCATGAGCTCCTCAAAGGAGAGGGGAGGCACTCTCTTCAATTCCATGCTAAATAATCCCGATCTCAGCCCCAGGGTGAAGGCCAGCATCAGTGCGTACCCTGGGACCTCCTGGACCAGGAGGATTTCTTCCTGAAACCGGCCGACATAGTGACCCAGCGTCTCATCCGGCTTCTGCCTCACCGCAAACAGGCACTCCGCTTCTTTCTTCCGCTTCTTCGAGGTTGAGAACCTCAACAGGAAACTTCTCCGTAGATCCTCAAAACAGTAGATTGACCTTGCTGGCAACTGGTGGAACCAGTCTCGAGCCTTCTCCTTCAACGTGATGGCAAATAGCCGGCACTTGAAGACATCCGTCATCTGCCTTATCGATACAACGTCCTCAAACCACTGTATGTGTTGTACAGGGTCATCCTTCCCCGAGTAGTAGGACATGTCAGACTCCCGGAACCCCTCCGTACCGGAGCTGAGATGATGAGCTCGCTAAATGGGATCTTCCCTCCTGTCTGGCGAGAGGGTACGTCCCGCGGCCTCGGCTGACTGGTCCGATCCGCGAGACTGTGCCCCGGGAAGAGCTCTCGCACTGTCGCTTCCTTCTCACCCAGATCCGTCAGCGCCTCCTTGCCCGGGCGCTGGCTTTGGCCGGGGAAGAGTTCTCGCGCCGCCACATCTCTCTCGCCCGCCTACCCCGGGACCTCCTTTCCCGGGCGCTGTCCTGGGGCGTTCTCGCCCAAGAGCGGGACCTCTTCTATCGGGACCTGAGGGGTGGCCCACTCGCCTCTGGCCGAGAAGGCCAAACTGATCGTCTACAGAACCTCTCGCCTGAATTCATCCAGCATCCTCTTCGTCGCTTCCTCTCCCCGGGTGGGGGAGCCTCCAGAACCTGACCCTTCACCTTCACCTCCAGCCATGGGACAAGACTCGAGGCTTTCTTGTATCAGCTGCCTTCCACGCTCACCGCACCAGAACTGTTGAAGTCAAATATGACGTCAACGAGAGTTCGAAGAAAAAGGGGGGTGTAGCCAAAACCTACTTCTCTCAAGTCTCAACCCTCGACTGGATTCAAAGGACCTAAGACTGACCCAATAGCCTCAGTAGGGAGGTCCCACCTCACACCCGGAAGATCTCTGAGAGCTTCCCCTCCAAAGTCAAAGCTGGGCTAGGAGCTCCTCAGAAAGCACTGGAAATTGAGAGATAATGACAGTTTGTTTTCTAAAGAGCCCTTATGGGTCTATTTATAGCATCTTGCTGACCTGAAATTACTGAAAAGCTCCTAGTTGGTCTGCCAATAGCCGAATCTCGCTGTTTTCCTGAGGGCACATGGGTAAATTTACCTGGGGGCAATCTGGTCATTTAACCCTAGGCCTTGGCCCCCACTAGGCGAGAGCTGTGCCGAGGACCTCCTGTCCAGAGCCTGGCGCGAACGCTCTCGCCTGCCTATAGGCGAGAGCCCTTTGAGATTGGAGCCTGGCGCAAGCGCCAGCGTTCCCGCGCTGGCCGCGCTCGATGATCCTGGCCCGCTGTTCTCCGTTCGACGATCCGGTTGCGCTCGCCGATCTTGGATCGACGATCTGGCGCGATCGCTCCCGCCAACTTGGACGAGATCTTCTTTAGGGCGGGAACTCCTTCGGCTAGCCCGATTGTGACCATTGTGTCTCCTGGTCTGACTCAGCGAATATGGGGTTGTACAATCAAGATTATTGGGAATGGTCGCGATCATGAAATACGAGCTTGAATCCAAGAACGATATACTTGGATTTTCCGCACTTCAGTTACCGTTCATACAAGCCCAGTTTATTTTGTGTTCATAAGTTTAGAAAATAAATTTGTGTGTTAACACCGATAAAGAGACTTGTAGTGTTCTGGTTATAACGATCCTTTGGTGCTTTATTAGTCGCTGCATTAAGCAGAATTTTCGGTAATACAAATTCAACATAGCGACGCACACTGCATAAATTTTTATAACACCCTCTCCTAGAATTCATGAGCTCTCTAGCGCATCCCGCGAGTCTGACTCTTCTCCCAACCTAGCAGATCATCTGGTTTGGGAGAGACAGTTCCTATATGCTCCAGATGTGAAGTGGGACCTCCAAGTTATGACCAACCTCTTTTCTTGTTCATCTTCCTCTATTTGTGACCTCTCTACTTCAAGTCCGAACTTTTAATCCAAGTTCTCGGCCTCCAAAGCTATAAAATAGGTTTTATGGTTCCTGAGTCATAAGATATCTGTTCACTCTCATTGAGTCCTAACATTATATCAATATATAGAGCAATAAGATGAAATGAAGAGATACATGTCAATTATTGATGCAGGTATCTTATCATAGATAACACGATTATCTATCAAGAAAAGTAAACAAAAGCAAAGAAGGGGAAGAATAGCATTGGTACCGCCGGTCACCTCCTCGCTGGAGAATAACGACAATAACACGGATAATGAGCGGATAATGAGAATGCCGTGGGAAGGAACGATAGTGTTGGGCATGCCATTGGTAATATTAGGTATTTGAGAGGATATTGAGTTTCACATCTGCAAACAGCAAGGTAATTCATGCTAAGATAAACAACTTATTTTTATACATTGTTTCAAAATCTCAAGTTGTTCAAAGAAACACATTTTTTCCTAGCATATACACATTCACAATCATGACTTATATCAACATATAACTCACAACTATAAACATAGGTTGGCCCATTCAGCTTAACCGGCCCGTTCTAGTTTGACTCGCACACACCGCCTTCTGCTTGTCGCTTGAAGGGTCGAACAAGCTCAGAATTACGTGTTATTTGTCTTCTGGTCGAAATCATCCCGGCAAGTCACACAAGATTGTGACACTTCCGAGAGTCCCACTAGATTACTTTAATTTTTCAGATGCATCAAACAATATTTTTTCTTGAAATTTATACAAACAAATGAACAATATTAACTAATCTGGTTTAGACACGAACCGGAAAACTTTCAACCTCATCAATCCACGGGTTCTTCTCGTGACTCGGTTCGACCGTCCTCAACGCCCTCCACACCGCACTGTTGCATTTAAACCCGGCGCCAAACGCGATCTGCCATGTGCGGTCGCCCTTCATCATCCTCCCCTTAGCCTCAGTGTATGCCAGCTCATACCAGAGCGAGCTGCTCGACGTGTTCCCGAAGCGGTGCAGTGTCATCCTCGACGGCTCCATGTGCCTCTCCGTCAGTCTCAGGTTCTTCTGCAGCTCGTCGAGCACGCCACGTCCGCCGGCGTGGGCGCAGAGGTGGTCGAAGGCAAGCTTGAAGTCGGGGATGTAGGGGCGAAGGGTTTTCAGGCGGAGAAGGCTGCGGGCGAGGAGGGAGGCGAAGAAGAGGAGCTGCTCGGAGATGGGGAGGATGAGGGGGCCGAGTGTGGTGATGTTGGTCTTGAGGGCTTCGCCGGCGATGGAGGTGAGGTCTTTGGAGAGGGAGACGCCGACGCGGCCAGCGGGGTCTTCTTCCTGGAAAACACAGCGGTAGGAGTTGTCGTCGGCGCCTTTGTGGGTGCGGACGGTGTGGAGGAGCTGGTATTTCGAGAGGCGGCGGTCGGAGCGGCGGTTAGAGAGGAGGATGGCGGCGCCGCCGACGCGGAAGAGGCAGTTGGAGAGGAGCATGGAGCGGGTGTTGCCGAGGTACCAGTTGAGGGTGATGTTTTCTGTGCTGACGATGAGGCAGTAGGAGTGCGGCTTCGCCTGCGCG
This sequence comes from Platanthera guangdongensis, assembly GCA_039583875.1. Classification (NCBI taxonomy): domain Eukaryota; kingdom Viridiplantae; phylum Streptophyta; class Magnoliopsida; order Asparagales; family Orchidaceae; genus Platanthera; species Platanthera guangdongensis. The sequence continues at coordinate 131,910,628 of CM077154.1, read as the reverse complement.
GTAAATTTGAATTTATATTTTGAAATTGTTAAAACACAAAGATGGCGGGAAACATAAATATTGGCATATTGTATTTCTTTTTTTTAAAAAAAAGAAATAATTATTATTTCAATTAATAAGATTAATGCGATTACTGATTATTAAATATAAATAAAATTAAATGCAGTTTTCAAAATTATAACATGTCAAATATCCTTATGAGTTATGAACAACGTTCTGACAATACAATTGAATATTGAATTGGTGAAAAGGAAGTTCAGTATTCAATCAATTCAGTTGATTTAGTTAGGGTCAAACCATTATATATATATATATATATATATATATATATATATATATATATATATATATATATATATATATATATATATATACATATACATATATATATACATATACATATATATATATACATATACATATATATATATATATACATATACATATATATATATATACATATACACACACATATATATATATATATATATACATATACAAATGCCCGACATTGGGCTCCGCCACAATGGTCGTGGACGACAGTACCCGACCGGCAACGATAGGTTTCGTCCATCCCATCAAGGCGGGTTTTGTCCGCAACATATATATATGAGTACTCAAAATGACCGTAAAAAATATACATAAATAGTACAATTTTTATTTTGTAAAATAATATACGTTTTGATCTAAAAATATTAATTTTGACTTTAATAAAGCTGATTAATTTAATATCATCACCTCAAAAATACCACTGATATGCCTAATGACAACCTTCCTTGAATAGACCGCTGACATGCCTAATGACAACCTACCGTAGTAGATGTAGGAGCTCTACTAAAAAAAATTTTGAATTTAAATGAATTTTCATTATTAATTTCAATTTTTTGATAGTGTAATTACTTGAATAGACATTATATTTTAATTTCTTTGAAATAGATTATAATATATATCAAGTCATTAAAATATAAAAATAAAGACATAATTGATATTTTTGAATGTTTCATCAAAGAAAATTTTTCTTTTATAATAGTGAAATAAATATATATATATGTATATATATATATAATATTAAAATAATTAGCATTATATCAAATGTTTGTAAATTTATTGCTTTAATTAATATGAATAATACTATTATATATTAATGTGATTATGTGGATGACATTATTATATAGACATACAACTAGTCACGATGATTGAGTGGGTGAGTGTTTTGTGCTTTTCGCCTATTTTGGGTTTGAAAACAAATGGAGGAATTCTCATACAGACAATATCATCGAGGTTAGGTTCTATTTGTTTGAGCATTTTTTATAATTTTATTTATTTTGTTAGTTGTAGGGTCAGCCCATTCAAAAACTTAAAAGTTTTCTTATCAAAGATCAATCCCTACAATTAACAAAATAAATAAAATTATGTGGCTGACCCTATGACGTGCGTTTTTTTGCGGTTTGAAGGTCAGCCCATTCTGAGGCCTATGTGAAACAAGAGTTCGCACAGGCGCTGATTGGACCAATACTTAGGTCAGGACTCCTGAGGATGCTCATGGTCCTGCACCAATGAGGAGGTGTGGCCCACGCATTTGTGGCTTGTGTCATACACTTTTGCGCGAGGCCCTCATCATTTCAGGCCCCTCATTGATTGTCCTGACCATGCTCATGATCAGGAGTGCTAACCTAAAAATTTTCCCGCTGATTGACATTCCGCGGGATCCACCAAACGTAGAATTTAACGAGCATTTAATGAGAGAGTTGAGACATTATGTGTTACTGTCAATAGTTTAAGCTGCGTTGACATACAAGTATAAATAGAAGATGGTGTGGCGGCAGCCAACCAATTTGGCCAGCCCCACCTCCATGCAGGACCATAGGAATTTATACGCATACAATATTAGCGTGGGAATAAGCCCTACATAATAATACACTAAGCGCGGTTATTAAGGCTCCGTTTGGGGGGCTTATTTTCACCGTCAAGCGTTACGACCGCATGTACCGGACCCTAATTAGGGTCCGGTACATGCGGTCGTAACCGCTTGACCGGTGAAAATAAGCCCCCCGCAAACGGAGCCTAAGTAATTTCAATTCCTTCATTAGAATCATAATCAATTTGCACTAAATTATCCTCTGCCATCTACTAGCTACAATCTCAGTTAATTAACATTAATGAATCCCTCTTAATCATATTTTTCTCCTTATTTGGGAAGGCCTTAATTAACCTTAATGATCCTATACTAGAAGTCCTCTCACGGAAAAGAACATGGGAAAAGTCTAACAGGTTGGTCCAATCATCACCATGTTGGAAAAGGAAGAAGTCGAGTGGTGGGGTACGGTCGCACTGGCATTAGGTTCCCCTGTGTCAGATCGAGTGCTCGTAATCATATAATCTAAGACTTCATTTAGTAGAATGGTTGCGGTTGTAAAAAGAGCTGTTGTAAAGACATGTTTGTAAAGAGAGCTGTTGGAAACTGGATGCTGGAAATGTAGATCTGTTTGGATACTCTGTGTTTGCGGAGTTATTCAAAACAGAGAACATAACATTCATAAATATTTTTATAATAAATTGATAAATATAATATTTAATTTTATTAATATTATATAATTTTATAATATATATATATATGTACTGTTATTTTATTATTATTATTATTATATATATATATATATATATATATATATATATATATATATATATATATATATATATATATATATATTAAATAATACTGTTTAAACTTATAAACTATACATATATTTTTTTGTAATTTTTATAAATGTTTTTTGTAAAATCCCCTGTTGCTACGCCGTGCCGCCGCCGTGCAGCCCTCCCGTGCCCTGTGGTGCCGCCCTCCCGTGCCCCGCTGTGCCGCCCTCTCGTGCTACTCTGTGCCTCCCTCCGGTGCCCCACCGTCGGACGAATGGACGTTGGCCCTCGGCGACGGCGAAGAGAAGGTCGCGGGCCTTGGGGACGGTAGGGAAGGTGAAGCAGTCGGGTGAGAGAGCGACGACGACAAGCTTGGAGGAGGCAGAGATGGAGGCGGCTGGAGCTTGAAGGAGGCGGAGCCTGGAGGAGGCAGGGGCTAGAGCTAGAGGCGGTGCTTGGAGGAGGCGGAGGTGGCCGGAGCTTGGAGGAGCGGATTTTATTTTCTCGCGCGATGAAAACGGTGAGGAATGGAGCTCAGGGTAGCGGTTGCGGTTGGAGGGATTTCATTAAGAATCGAAACGTCGGGGATTGGAACGGGAGGCGAAAAACAAATAAGATTTGGGACCGGCGGTTACATTTTGATGAAACGCGTGGATCTAAAATTTCATTAAGAATCGAAACGTCGGGGATTGGAACGGGAGGCGAAAAAACAAATAAGATTTGGACCGAGCGATTACGTTTGGTGAAACGCGCGGATCTAAAAGCTCTTCCAAATGAAGCCTAAGTTAGCAAAAATAATACATACAGATATAATTGTGTCTATGGATGCATTAGTTTTTGCATAAATAATTTAATAAAATTTCAAATACATATAATCATATTAAAATAAATAAATATATATATACTATTATATAAGAAAAAGATCGTCCTTATAGTTGATACTTGATAGAGTATTTATCTTTTTAATATTGTTTTTTTTAATTTCAAGTTTTACAGTTTTTATTATTTAAGTTTTAATTTATGTATTTTAATTTACTTTTTAAAAACATATTCTTATACATTCTATTTTTATAAATTGAAATATTATAACAATGTTCAAAAAAAATTAAGCGTAAAACATTAATCTTTTTAAACTTATTCTTTAATTTAATTTGTTGGTTTTGTTATATATACTATATAAAAAAAAGAAAAAAACATTATTAAATTAAACGTTCCTTTCAAATTTGTCTCTTTTATTAAAAAATTTCTATTTAAAAAATATCTATTTTTTTCTTTTATTAAAATTTTTAAATTCACTAACTACAATAAAAATGTGTTCTTCCCGTCGCTTCGCAAACCCTCACGTACACTTTAAAAAATCAGCGATGAGCGTAGTTTAGTATGACACTCAGGGATTTTGCGAGCGGCTAAAATGCTGTCGGGTCAGGACAATATCGTGACGAGAAGGCCCAAAAGAATATTGCATTTTCTAAAGTAAAGAATACCTGTGTCGGTTGTTTTTCTTAAATTTTATTAAATTCCATATTTTAACTTCCAAAATTTATCACAGGGAATGATTGAGAGTGTGATGTCTATACTGTCGCTTTCTATACAGGAGAGAAACCTCATGCCGCTAGTATTTTTAGAAGGAACAATTTTTTGCATGAAGTTTATATAGACTCATTTGGTTCGGACGTTTCGTTGCTTCGTTTGTGTCAAATGTAAGCGGAAGGAACGGCGTGTAAATACGGCGTCTCCCATTTCCACACGACAGCTCGCCTGCTTGAGAAACGCTCCAAAAAATTCCGTTTAAAGTAGCCACCTCCCCCCTTCATTTCGAACACTCTGTTTTCACCCGCCCGATTGACCCACCACCACCAAACAAAATGAAGCCATAGACTGCTCTAATTAATGCATTTCTGAGCGTACATAAAATATGCTTTACAAGGGATGACGAAAGACCCGAGCATAATTTGTGCAACACGTGGAACATGTGCGTTAAAAATTAACAGAGACATAAAGAGTGTGTATAAAAATATATTTTAGTTGTAACTAAAATGCTATTTATAATATTTATCATCTACAATATTTTGTTAATTTAGGTGTCAATTTATCAACATTTAAGTTACTTTTCATGAGTATAAATAATTAATTAGGATTGATTTCAGCATTTCATTAAAGTTAAGGACTGATTTCAAACAAAAACATGTTAAAGACTTATTTTATAAAGAATGAAAATTTTAGGGACTAATTTAGAAGTTTTCTCTACAAAAAAAAACATGCACATAAGTAGTGAATAAGTGTTGTTCACCTGTAAGAGATGCTTGCCGAGATCGAGGAGATGAGGCCGGCGCTGCAGCCCATGCCGCCGAGATTGTAGCTGAGAATGTTGCCTCTGAGTTTGTAGTGATTGACGATCATGGAGGAGAGAGAAGGGTGGGGTTGAAGAGGCTGCAATTGACTATCAGAATGCCTATGTCCTTGGCTTCACCTCCGTCTTCCCCAGCAGCTCGTCGATGGCACCGAACATCACGCCTCCGCTTCCTCCTCGCCTCCGCCATGCACGGGTTCGCCGAATCCGGGCGATCGATTCCGGCAGGTATGTCATCTGGCCCAACCCCGACCGCTCAATCACCCTCTCCTGTTTACATATCAATGCTTTCTTTTCTAAGGGAGGCATGCATCATATTTTACATCACATAATATTACTCAAATATTTATATACTTAAAAAATATATTATGTTATAATATTAATTTCTAGAGTTTTAGTTGTTTCATAATGACTCTTAAATTTCTCATTAACACATATTTGTTAGACTTTGAATACCTCAAATGAAGTTGTATGTTGCAAAAGGACGAAAATAACATAAATTAAAAGTTTAGAGATCAAATTAACATTACCTTTAACATCAGTAATTGAAATAATTTTCACCCATAAAGGCTTGTTTATAGGCTTTGTAAAATTTTATTTGAATACAAAATTTAATTGATATTAACATAATGACTTGTATTTTAAAATTAATAAAATTTGTAAAAAATGAAATAAGAGTAGTAAAATTGGAAGATAATGTTTCACCCAAAAAAATATTATGTATATGTAATAAAAATTATTATTGTATGGGATTTTCCCGTGGCCCAACGTGACAATAATTTTTTTGTTTTTTGTTCTCGTGAAAATTTTCGTCACGCTAAATATAAAACTAATAGAAATGGGGGACATCATCTCACCCAATTTATGTCAAATTAAATAAGAATATACAATTAAATTGCTTATAAAAAATAAAAATTTTGTAATAAATAGAGAATATTTTGAAAGATATATTAATATTGGATAAATCTATGTACCTAAAAATTATCGAAATATAACAAAAAAGTGGGATCCACACCCCTATTTCCATCAAAAAAAAACCCACTTGCAGAGTTTTGAATAGTAATGGGGTGTGTTTTGTTATGGAAATAGTGGTGTGGGGCCCACTGTTTGTGGTATTTAGGTGAATTTTAAGTATGTGTAGAATTATCCATTAATATTTCATAAAAGAATAGATTAATAAAAGTACTACAAGTTATTAACTCTATCAAACTTATTAAAGTGTAACTTTTTTTTCTAATCATATTTGGTCCATTTTGACTTATTATATAGGCTATGTATTTAAAAAATTTTATATACAGGTCAATTTGATGAATGAATTCACGAAATTTTATGGACTTTTAATTTAGTCTATTTTATTCCTGAACTGCCTACTCCAAAATTGACCTTTATTAATTTATTTTGGATAGTATAGTATAAACAATTAATTATATTTTTGGTCACATTAAAGAATATAATAAAAAAATATAAATATTTAATCCCCACCTGAAAAGCGAGGCTATCCGCCGTGAAAGCTCCGGTGAGCTTCGCCCGCTCGAGATACCTTCACGGGTGCTCTTCTGTAGCTCGCGGGTTTATAACAGGCGTAGTCGAGGAGGTAAACCGGGCGAGGGCTCTTCATGAAGTAAATCGTGAGGAGGAAGACGACGGCGGCGGAGAAAAGAACGACGGAGATGAGGTTGTACTGAAGCTGGTTCCACAGGAGACGGAGATCATCGGCGGTGAGGGCGGAGAAGCGGGCGGGCGGCGGCGGCGAGGAGGGGGAGGACGAGGAAGTACATGGCGTTGGAGACAAGGCAGTGGTAGCCGCGCTTGACGTGCTTGAGGTTGACGGAGGAGTCGAGGACGAAGCTGGCGGAGACCCCGCCGGAAGCTCCGGCGCCGGGAAGTGGGGTGGCGGTTCCATTGCGCGGAGTACGGGGGAGGTGTGGAGGAGGATGAGAATTTAAACGCGGGGAAGGAGAACAGGAGAACGGAGATGCAAACACCCCCCCCCCCAACAACAACTGGTATTATGAAATAATTTTATAGGGGGACTGGATCTATGCGCGACTTCCATATATTTATTATTATTATTATTTTAAAAAATTAATTATTAATTAATGAGGTTTGACTTAGACTCGGTTTGGGGACTTATTTTCACCGGTCAAACGATTACAGACGCGCGTGAACCGGACCTTAAATGGTGCCTTTGTTCCATAATGCTAAAGGCACACATGTTTTGGTTATGTGCACCCAAATATTATGTGCATCCAAAAATATTTTATTTGCAATCAAATTTTATATGTGCACCCAGCAGTGGATTCAGGATTTCCGTCCTATCCGGGCACTAAGTATAGATAATCATAATTATGCATAAACTTAAATTACATTGAAACTTGGTAACCGTCTTTACTCCTAAAATTTGTGTGTTTCTTATACTCTTGAATTCTTGGCTCTGATATGAGACCTAAACCATCACATATAAATAAGATCCAACATTTTAAGGCACTTCAATGGTTATAAATTGTCATAATCAAATTCCGTCACCAATGGTCATGGCTAAGAGTACTAGGATATGATTAAGAGGATTTCACTAAAATAATTGGAGATTTCCTCTTACTAAAAGAACTCATTTTAATGTGCTCAAACTCTCTCAATTGATATATTGGTCTGAAACCGAAGGCTTAGATTTCAATTTGCAATAAGAACTCCCTTTGTGTGAACACATTGAAGTCAAACAAATAATTTGGCAAACAATAATTATAGAGGAGAAGCTTTACTGTTATAAGCTTATAAATTCTTATTCACATAGTGAACTTCCTAACAGTCTCTTTCAAGTAATTGAACAAATGCTTAGGAAGTAAGTAATTAAGAATTAAAAATAGAAATCTAAATAACAGTCTTAAAGTCAAAAGATCAGAAATCTAAAGATTACGTCCAAAGATTGGAAATCTAAAGTCTAAAAAAAACTTATTGATATATAGGGATTAACCACATTTTATAGAAAATAAAGGGAGCACATAGCCACACACTCATGATCTTCACCCAAAAGGGGTGGGGATCATGGGTTTGACCGTGCATGCGATCATCACACCGATTCCCCGCACACCGATCCCACTCTGCATGGTGGGGTAACACGCCGCACCTCGCCGGCGACGGGCGGGCGGCCTCCTCCCAGGACACTGGCCGCCCGCCCCGTTCGCACGGCCGAAGGGGGCGGCCGATCGGGCCGCACCCTCCTCGGCCGCCCGAGCGACCGAGGGGGCAGCCGACCGAGCCGCCCCCTCCTCGGCTACCCAAGCGACAAAGGGGCGGCGGCCAGGCCGCCCCCTCTCCTTGGCCGTCGGCTACCAAAGGGACGGCCGCCCCGACCGCACCGTTGCACGGTCGCCCGTGCAGCTAAGGGGGG